>CAUYQV010145786.1:0-25769 GCA_963574575.1 Galagoides demidoff | reverse complement strand
GATGTTTTGCTGTCTAGATTTGCAATTATTTTAAATTCTAATGTCTGTATATGTTGATCTGTATAAGAATCTGCACAAATTTATTATTCAAGTATGAGGTATAATGCCTTTGTTTCCAAAAACATAAAATTATTTATTCTGCAAACATTTAATTTTTAAGCCCTTGCCTTGTTTCAGCAAGAAATAATGTAAAAGAGCAATGAATAAAGATTAAAATTTATGAGAAACTAAAAACTATTAAATAAATACATCTTTGGCATATTGTTTTAATCTTCAAAAAAAAAAAAAAAAAAGATTCTTCTCCTTTGCGCCTCTGATCAAGTCAGCGCACACCTTTTCCAGGGACTTAACGTGGCAGCGGGTGAGAGTAATTCTAATTCTGTGAATCACCACCTCTGGCTCCACAGGTGTTTTCCCGGTATCTTTAAAAGCCATGGCTGCAGCGCGGCTTCCTGACTGACTTGTTCCTCGGCCAGAGCGAACAGCGGTGAGTCAGGAGCAGAAGCGAGCACAGCGCGCCTCCGCCGAACCTGCCACCGCGTCTTCCTCGCTAAGAGTAACTTTTTCTTGAATTAGAAATACTGAATGAAAAAAAAAAAAGAAATACTGGGTAAAAAAAAAAAAAAAGCAATACTGGCAAACCCATCCCCTGCCACTTCAGGAAGAAACCCCCCTCCCCCACTGTTGCCATGAAGATCATAAGGGACCCATTATCTAGGGGAGAAGAGGGGAGCACAGGCAGATGCAGGAAGCCGAAGGGAAGCAGGTGCTGGGCAGTGTGGGACAATTTTTTGTGGAAATTTTGAAAATGGGATGTCTGGGCTCAGCGCCTGTAGCTCAGAGGCTAGGGCGCCAGCCACACACACTGGGGCTGGCGAGTTCCAACCCAGTCTGGGCCTGCCAAACAATAATAACTACAACAAAAAAGTAGTCAAGTGTTGTGGCAGGCACCTGTAGTCCTGGCTACTTGGGAGGCTGAGGCAAGAGAATCACTTAAGCCCAAGAGTTTGAGGTTGCTCTGAGTTGCGATGCCACAGCACTCTACTCACTCTACTGAGGGTGACATAGTGGGACTCTGTCTCAAAAAAAAAAAAAAAAAACCAAAATGGATATCTGCTGTAATCCTAGCACTCTGGTAGGCCAAGGTGTGTGGATCAAGACAGAGTGAGACTCTGTCTCTACTAAAAATAGAAAAATTAGCTGGGCATTTTGGCAGACACCTGTAGTCTTAGCTACTCAGGAGACTGTGGCAAGAGGATTGCTCAAGCCCAAGAATTTGAGCTATGATGCCACAGCACCGTACCCAGGGTGACAGAGTGAGACTCTGTCTCAAAAATAGACAAAAAACAACAAACTGACCATGGGATGCTTAAACCCTACTCCAGAACAGTTAAGCCAGAATTTCTGGGAGTGGAATTGGGTATTAGTGTTTTTAAAAATACCCAACAAAACAAAAAACCCAGATAAGTGTGATGTGTAATGAAGGTTAAGAACCAGCACTTGAGAATAATGGGTCTCAAGCTTTAGCTTGCCTCTGAATTTCCTGAGGGGTGCTGGGCCCCACCTGCAGAGTTTCCCACTCAGTCTGGGGTGGGACCTGTATCACTTTCCCACGGCTGCTGTAACAACTCACTACAAACTTAGTGATTTAAACAACACAAATCTATTACCTTACAGTTCTAGAAGTGTGGAATTCAAAATGAGTCTCTCTGGACTAAAATCTAGGTGTTGGCCAATCTGTATTCCTTCTAGAGGCTCTAGGGGAGAATCTGTTTCTTTGCTTGGCCCAGATTCTGGGGCACCTACATTCCTCAGCTTGTGACCCCTTCCTCCAGCTTCATAGTTAGCAATTCCATCATGCCGACTTCTGCTTCCATCATCATATCTCTCTGTCCCCAACTGTGCTGCCTTCTCTTTCACTTGCAATTACGCTGGGCCCTCCTAAATATTCAGGATAATTGTTCATTGTCAAGGCTCTTTTTTTTTTTTTTTTTTTTTTTTTTTAAGACAGAGCCTCAAGCTATCCCCCTGGGTAGAGTGCCATGGCATCACAACTCATAGCAACCTCCAACTCCTAGGCTCAAGCGAGTCTCCTGCCTCCGCCTCCCAAGTAGCTGGGACTACAGGCGCCCGCCGCAATGCCTGGCCATTTTTTGGCTGCAGCCATCATTGTTGTTTGGCGGGCCGGGGCTGGGGATTTGAACCCGCCACCTTAGGTGTACGTGGCTGGCGCCTTAGCTGATTGAGCCACAGGCACGGAACCCATTGTCAAGACTCTTAACCACATGCGCAAAGTGCCATAGTCACAAAGTAACATAGTGACAGGTTCTGGGGACTAGGATATGGACATCTTTGGTGGGGGTAGGAGGTGGGGACATTATTCTTAGCCATGGGGCCTAAGCATTTGAATTCTAACATGCCTCCAGGTGATGCTGGTGCTGCTGGTCCAGGGACCACGCTTTGGGAACCATCCTTTACAGTGATCCAAATGAGCCACAGCTGCCCTGAGAAGTCAGTTTCCAGGAGGAGAAATAGATAAGGAGGATTTTAGGTAATGTTAGCTGATAGGATTTCTCCTTTTCTATCTCTACTCCATGCCCAGGAAATGTAGAAACAAGACATTCGGGTAAAAGCAATATTCCCTTTGGTTGTGACATGTGGGGAAATCTTCCTTCAGGTGGGAGCGTGCAGGGTCAACTGCTATGAGTCACAGGCAGGATAGAGGATTATGAAATCTTTTTCTTCAAAGGTGTGGGATGCTTCAAATGGGACTCATATGAAGGCAGAAGCCATGATATGTTTTTTCAAAGGCATCACTTTGTATATGTCTGGGGGTGCTCAGAAGTTTCATCTCTCAGCTCAGTGCCTGTAGCACAATGGTTACGTATGGTGCCAGCCACATACGCCGAGGGTAGCGGGTTTGAACCCAGGCTGGGCCAGCTAAACAGCTGCAACCAAGAAATAGCTGGGTGTTGTGGTGGGTGCCTGTACTCCCAGCTACGTGGGAGGCTGAGGCAAGAGAATTGCTTAAGCCCAAGAGTTGGAGGTTGCTGTGAGCTGTGATACCACAGTACTCTACTGAGGGCCACATAGTGAGACTGTCTCAAACAAAAAAAAGTTTCTTCTCTCTTCAGACTTCTACTGTTTGGTAGCTGTCACCTGCAGTGTTCCCTTTCTCTCTCCCTATTCCACAACATTCTAACCTTTTCTTCCCTGATTCTCTTTTCCTTTCCCATCTCTTCACTCCTTTTCCGGTTAGGTCCTGTCCAATGCCCCCTCCCCCGAGAAAAACCCCTCCCTTTCTTTTGGAACACTTCATTGATTCCCCTTCTCTGTTTTTATTGGCTATTTCTCTCAGGTTTTCAACACTTTCTAAGTCAACGGAGAATTGTGCTCATTTAATTATTTGTGATTTGTATTTCAATACTTGTATTAGATCTGGTTTTAGAAAGAACTTAAATTAGTCTAAGATTATCCAAGAACTCAAGCTCTATGTTACATTTCAGTTTGAATTTGCTGGAGTCACTTTTTTTTTTTCAACTTGCAAAGCCACTAAAGAGAAAAACTCTATCCAGGGAGATTTTTCTAACATGAGAACCTATAGTTCATTTATAACCTAAGTGAGCAAATTCCAATTCCTTCCACAAACATTTTTTATATTAAATGAATAATATGCATAGTTTTAAAGCTTGCTAGGTAGGCAGACTCTACTTAACACTAAATAACCACTTCAGGAGGAACTCTGTATTAATTTGCTCACGAGACTTCTTGCTTCTTCTTGGCAGAGCCTAAATGAGTCAGTGGCTTAAAATTTTAAAAAAGAGCTTCCTCCCACCTGTCTGGTGTCTTGATTCTTTATGCTCTTGAGATTCTTGGAATTTAAAGATTCTTCCACGCCCCCTTTCCTTTTTCTTTACTGAAATTCTAAGTGTGATAATTGACATAACAGTATACCTCCCTGTAGTTTCCTTTCATTTTAACCAAACCTAAATCAAAGTGATTTAGCTTCTATTATAGCTTCTATTTCCATATAGGGATACATAAGATGCAGCAAGATTATATAAGTCAAAAGTAAGTAAGACTATGATAGGGTAAAATAAGGATAAGGACATAAAATAGAATCAGGAATGAAGCTACTATAAAAAGACATGCCATGGAGTTGGACATTTATGCTGCAAGTGGCTACGTATTTGGTGCGAAGCTTCCTGGCAGTCAAGACAAAAAGGAAAAACTGGTTAGTTATAGTTTATAGGGCCCATGTGGTAGAAAATTAATCTATGGCTTAGGAGAGACACAGCTAAAAGTCCAGAAAGATGCTGTGTGAAATGGGGAGCCCCACCCCCAAGAACATCTTTCTGATAGTCTCAGTGATGAGTTTCATAAAGCATTTCTTTACAGCATGGGAGAGTAAGAGCGATTCTGCAGGGAGTGATGTGAGTCAGCCCAGGGATTCAGTCCTCTCTTGGTCTAGTTTAAACTTGGGTTACTTTTAGAGTATCTGGATCATCTAGTAGCCCTTCAAGGAGAGTTATATTTCCAAAAGAAAGAAGGTCTGTCAGTTAGGATCCTGATAATTACAATCAACAGAATGCCCAACCCCATTGACTAATACAAAAATGACATTTCTGGGCTCATGTGACTGGAAACCCCAACAGTAGTTTAAGCATTAGATAAACCATGGCTTAAATGCTCTGACCAGGGCCTGGTTTCTTTCTCTGAATTTCCCAGGACCACTTGCACGGTCTAGCAGCTCTCAGGACTACTTCACACAGGGCTGATGGAACTGCACACTGTCATGCTGATACCAATAGTTAGAAAACCTCTGTACTCATTGGTAAACAGTCACTGTCCTAGGAATATCCAAAAGCCACTCTGGACCACTCCAAAATGCAACTAATGAGTTAAGGCCCAGGATAGCTGCAGGCCTGCAAGTCCTTTTTTCTTGCACTGGTCTGTTCTGATTAGTCAAATTTTGAAAATCATTGCTAAGTATATTTATCCTGTGTATTGACTGGGAAGAGAAGATGTTTTCCCAGAATTCTCAGTGAAAGTCCTGATTGGATCAGCATAGGTCACATACTCATCCCTTCATTAGTCACTGTGGACTAGAAAGCACTGATTAACCTAGGCTGGATTATATGTCCTACATTGACCCATCTACGCCAAGGTTGAGCAACTTGTTCAGGAACAGGGTAGTGGAGCAGAGACTTATGGGCTTTACAATCAGGCAGGTTAGTTTATTCAGTCACAAATTTAAAATACTGAGTATACAGGCTGGGTGCGGAACAGCACAAGATAAGACAAACAAGCAGTAAAGAGCTGTGGATTAGGCCAGGTACGGTGGCTCACACCTGTAATCCTAGCCCTCTGGGAGGCCAAGGCAGGTCGATTGCCCGAGCTCAGCAGTTTGAGACCAACCTGAGCAAGAGTGAGACCCCCATCTCTAAAAATAGATGGGTGTTGTGGCAGGTGCCTGTAGTCCCAGCTACTCAGGGGCTGAGGCAAGAGGATTGCTGAGGCCCAGGAATTTGAGGTTGCTGTGAGCTGTGATGCCATGACACTCTACCAAGGGCAACAAAGTGAGACTCTGTCTCAAAAAAATTAATTAATTAATTAATTAAATACTGGATATAAGTTACCAAAAAAAGAGTCCTCATCCCAGCTCTAACAGAGATGTAGTTTAGTGTATCAGTTATCTATTGCTGAGTAACAAACAACCCCAGAACTTAGTGATGTAAAACCATGACCATTTTATTTGTTCAGCATTGCTGGATTAGCAGTTTGGGCTGGGCTCTGTTTCAAAAATAAATAAATAAACAAACAAATAAGTAAAAGAGGTCCCTCTTATCTCCCTCTCCTATAGCATTCCTACTTTATTCCTTTAGAACTGTATCATAAGTTGTCATTTTCCTTTTATGCTAAGCATTGTGGCAGGTGCCTATAGTCCCAGCTACTCAGCAGGCTGAGGCAAGAGGATCACGTGAGCCCAGGAGTTTGAGGTTGCTGTGAGCTAGGACACCATGGCACTCTTGCCTGGAGCAACAGAGTAAGACCCTGTCTCGAAAGAAGAAGAAAAAGGAGCAGCCACATGAATGCAAGGAAGAGACTGGAGGGAGAATATATATGGCCTTGCTACTCCCAGTGGTCCCTGGGCCAAAAGTGTTGGCATCACCTGGAACTTATTAGAACTGCAGTATCTAGGGCTGGGCACAATGGTTCATGCCTGTAATCCCAGCACTTTGGGAGGCTGAGGAGGGAGGATCACTTGAAGACAGGAGTCCAAGACAAGTCTAGAGACTTTGTCTCTAGAAAAAAATAAATAATAAAAAATTAGCCAGGCATAGCTACTTGTAGTCCTAGCTACTCAGGAGGCTGAGGTGGAAGAATTGCTTCAGACAGGAGTTTCAGCCTATAGTGAGCTATGATCATGTCACTGTACTCCAGCCTAGGTGACAAAGTGAGACCACATCACTTAAAAAGAAAGAAGGAAGGGAAGGGAAGAGAACTGGGAAGGAAGGAAGGATGAATCTCAGGCTTTACAGCCCTGCTAAATCAAAATATGCAATTTAACAAGGTCTTCAGGGTTTCTGTGCATACAGTAAAGTTGAGAAGCTGGTGACTATTGAGAGGGCTGAAGTATGGGGAAGGAAATAGAATAGCTAGCCCAAGGCACTCCGTGTACTTCTTACATCCTAGAAGTTTCTGCTGTCACCTGGCTACCAGGCTGGAAGAGAGCTTCCCCCACTGTCTTGCACTATGCAGGAGGACCCTGTTCCCAGCTCTGCAGTGAGGAGAGCTTTGCTGCGTAGTGGGTAGCACTCAAGGGAAGCACCGCCCCCCACATAGGTGGGGATAGTACAAATAAGGCCTTTGTTTATGCATACACAGTTCCAGGCAGGGACAAGGACAGTTAGGGAGCAGCCAGTTCTGGGCACTCTGAGAGCCCCTGGAAAAGCCAGACCCTCAGGGCTGCTTGATCCTTTGGTCCCTCATCTGGTGTGGAAGGTGATGACAGGTTGTCAGGTCCTTTCCGCATAAGGCTACAGAGTGGCTTTCCTGGTGGGCAAGTGGGCGGCATTCAGCTGTCATGCTAGGGTGACTATATGTCACATTTGCCTGGGGCAGTCCTGTTGATGCCTGATGTCCTGGTGTAATTATTAATAATGCCTGTTCTCATTCTGGTTTGGATGATAAATTTAAAAGGTCACCCTAGTTAAAGCCCAAGTTTAATCCCAGAGCACAGCAAGGTGACTCTGAAAGAGCACCAGCCCCAAGGTCGAGGAGAGGAGCTCTTGTCTTTTCTTGGTCCTGAAAAGCTGGGGAACCTTGGGCATGTCCCTTTTTCTCTTTGGCTGCAGTTGCCTTACATCTGAGTCTGAATCGAGGGGTTGGATCAGACGGTCCCTCCCAGCCGAGGAGTAAATGTATGTGAGACATTATCCCTAGGAATTCTGTCCCACCATAGGTTGATGAGGACAGTACTCCTTCTCCAGTGTCTTTGATTCCATATCTTCAGGGGACCCCACATTCTGATAGTTCTCCTTCCTCCAGCCACAGTTTGCAGGAGCCCTCTGAGGGGGTCTCTGACGCTCTGCTGCAGGGCTCCGTGCCAGCAGGGATCCACTGCCTGGTGTCTGCCTTCTCCACCCTACTCTGCTCCACTTTGACACTTCTTTGGCCTGCACTCCTTTGTTGTGTAACATTTGGGACAAATAACTTCAACACCTGTGACTGGTTCTGCACCTGTCACGGGGATAATGATGTCAATCTCGCAGGATCATGGATAACATACAGAAAGCACTTGGGCTCGTGGCAGGAGTTCATCCAGTATCTCATAGTTAACCACCTGAAGGGCTCAGCACAGGTCTTCCCAGAGTTGTCTGAGAACTAATGGAGGTGATTTGCAAGGATCAAAGCACTGAAACTTTTCTCTCTGTAACAGGAAGGTTCTAGGAAAGCTCTCATTCCTCAGCACCTTTTCCACTGAATTCTTTTTTTGTTTGTTTTGAGGTAGAGTCTCACTACGTCACCCTTCGTAGAGTGCTGTGGCGTCACAGTTCACAGCAACCTCAAACTCCGGGGCTTAAGTGATTCTCTTGCCTCAGCCTCCCAAGTAGCTGGGACTACAGGTGCCTGCCACAACTCCTGGCTATTTTTTGTTGCAGTTGTCATTGCGGTTTAGCTGGCCTGGGCAGGGTTCAAACCTGCCAGCCTTGGTATATGTGGCCGATGCCCTACCCACTGAGCTATGGGCACCGCCGATTTCTCAGCACGTTTGCACGGACTGCATGTTCCACCTGCCACTTGACTAATGTGTGGGTGAAGCAATATGGATGATTTATCTCTTTAAAATTATCACATAGCTCTGGTAATCTTTATCCTAGCAATACTGTATTGTTAAAGCAAACTTTCCCACCTGCCTATTGCTCCTTCAGTCTTGCTTTTGGGTGCTTTGCTCTAGCAGAAAGAGCACTGTCTCTGCAGTCTGATAGCCTTGTCCTCTCTGAACCACAACTTCCTCTTTTTAGAAAGCAAATAATTGAGGCTGGGGGTGGTGGCTCATGCCTGTAATCCTAGCACTCTGGGAGGCTGAGGTCAGTGGAACCTCAGCTCAAGAGTTCAAGACCAACCTGAACAAGAGTGAGACCCTGTTTCTATTAAAAAGTAGAAAAACTAGAGGGGTATAGTGATGCACATCTGTAGTCCCAGCTACTTGGGCAGGCTGAGGCAAGAGAATTGTTTGAACTCAGGATTTTGAGGTTGCTGTGAGCTATGATGCTACAGCACTCTAGCCTGGGGCAACAGAGTGAGACTCTGTCTCAAAAATAAAAAGAGGCAAATAATTATCCTTAATTCACCGAATCCTGAGTATTATACCAGAAGAGATTTGAAAAGGTTCTATTCTGGGCAGCTCCTGTGACTCAGTGGGAAGTGCACCAGCCCCATATACTGAGGGTGGTGGGTTTGAACCCAGCAACAGCCAAACTGCAATAAAAAAAATAGCCGGGCGTTGTGGCGGGTGCCTGAGGTCCCAGCTACTCAGGAGGCTGAGGCAAGAGAATCTCCTAAGCCCAGGAGTTGGAGGTTGCTGTGACCTGGTATTGCTGGTATTGCACTCTACCAAGGGCAATAAAGTGAGACTGTCTCTATAAAAAAAGAAAAAAAAAGAAAAGGTTCTGTTCTCTGGTAGGCCTCAATAAATGTAGATTTCCTTGCCTTTTACCCTGTTATCTTTCTGATTGATGGGAATATACAGTTTTCTGTAGGGCAAGATAAGAAATCAAGCAAGCAAGAGTTTCTTTTTCCTACTTTCTATTGCTACATAAAAAATGATCTCCAAACATGGCTATTTGAAGCAATCATTTTGGGGTCATACGTTTGGGAAGGTCATCTGGGCAGTCCTCAGGCAGTTGTAGTCAGGTGTTGGATGAGTCTGTCATTATCTGAAGGCACCTCTGTGTGCTTCTTTAGTGTGACAGTCTGGGCTGGTTGGATTCTTACACGGAGACTGAGTTCCCTCTAAAGCAAGTACCTCAAGGGAACCAGAGAAAATCTGAATGTTTTTTATGACCTAGTCTCAGAAGTTATTTACCATCATTCCTGCCATACTTATTTATGGAAACCTGCTCAGATCCAAGAGGAGAGGAGATGGTCCTCACCTCTCCTTGGAAGGAATGGCAAGGTTATATTTTGACTAGCATATGCAATAGGAGAAATTACTGAGGCCATCTTGCAAAATACAATCTGTTACATCTCCCAAATTCATATTAAATTGGAGGTTTTAGCAGTCAAGATTCTTGCTCGTGAGCTACAGAAAATAGCTCTCATTAGCTTAAGTAAAGACAACTTTTGAAAGACCTTTAGGTAGGCTCACAGAATTGATGGAGACTGGAAGACCAGGATTGGAAAATGGGTCAGAACTAAGGAGCTCAGGAGGACTGGGTAGCAGGTATGACCAAAGGAGAGATCATAAGAACTGTCCAGTCCAAATAGTCTGGGCCACCACAGACTTCCATGTACCCAGCTTCCTTGCAGTGCTTAATAAAAAGCAATGTCTAGGAAGACCAAGTTGATTGGTTGAATTGAATGCTTGCCTTCTGATTTGGCCAGTGTAGACAGAGGGAAGAGTGAGCCAGTTAGGACCTCTTGCTTTCCTAGTGGAAAGTTGGGATATCCTCCCACAGAGATGGTATGCAGTGTGAGATTCTCCAAAAGAGAAGCAGGATGCTTGGAGTGGGGAATAGATGCCAGATAGTCCCAAACTACAAACATCCACCAGAGAGCCCACAGGCAGACACTCCTTCAGTGCTCAGTGCCCTTGCTGCTGCAGGGGAGGCTCAGAGAGAGCAGAATATTATCTTAAAGTGTTAAAGGAATGACATTTAAAGAAGGGATTTGACTTGTTCAACACACTTGTAGGACACATTTCTTTCTTTCTTTCTTTTTTTTTTTTTTTTGCTCAATTCCAGGAATAACGTTAAACATCTTTATTATATTTTAAATGTTTTGAATTGAAAAGACAATAAAAGGAACACAGTGAAAGTCACCTCCCCTACTACTGTTTCTTACCTACCTGCTCCCCACTTAATTCCCCAACTTCACTCCCAATACTAATTTTAACAGTGCCTGTCTTTGCTCCCACAGATGTTTTCCTTTTGAGTTTTTAAATTTACTTTTTAAATTGAAGTAAAATACACATCACATAAAATTCACCAATTTAACCATTTTTAAGTTCCGTGATATTAAATGCTTTCACATTGTTTTACAACCATCACCTCCATCAAGCCAGAACTTTTTTTCATCTTCCAAAACCGAAACTCTATACACATCAAACAATAACTCTCCATGTTGCCTTCCCCTGGCAACTGCCATCATACTTTCTGTCTCTGTGAATCTGGATACTCTAGGTACCCCATAGAAGTGAGATGACACAGTATTTGTTCTTTTGTGACTGGATTATTTCACTGAGCATTGTGTCTCCAAGGTTCATCCATGTTGTCTCATATGTCAGAATTTCCTTATTTTTTAAGGTTGAATGATATATGATTATATTTATATACTATGTTTTCCTTATTCATTCATCATTGGACATTTGGGTTGCTTCTACCTCTTGGCTGTCGTGAATAATACTGTGATGAACATGGATGTACAAATATCTCTTCAAGACCTTGCTTCCAATTCTTTTTTTTTTTTTGGAGACAGAGCCTCAAGCTAACCCCCTGGGTAGAGTGCCATGGCATCATAGCTCACAGCAACCTCCAACTCCCGGGCTCAAGCGAGTCTCCTGCCTCTGCCTCCCAAGTAGCTGGGACCACAGGCGCCCGCCACAACGCCCAGCTATTTTTTTTTTTTTGGTTGCAGCCGTCATTATTGTTTTGGTGGGCCCCAGCTGGATTCGAACCCGCCACCTTGGGTGTATGTGGCTGGTGCCTTAGCCACTTGAGCCACAGGCGCCAAGCCCTTGCTTCCAATTCTTTTGGTTATTACCCAGAAATAGAATTACTGGATTATATGGTAATTCTCTTTTTAATTTTTTGAGGAAATATGTTATTGAGTTTTGAGAGTTCTTTTTATAGTTTAGATATAGAAAGCACCTTATCAGATATATACTATATCCCTTATCAGATATGTAACATACAAACATTTTCTTCCAGGCTGTCATTTATGTTTTCATTCTCTTAGCAGGGTCTTTCGAGCATCATAAATTCTTAATATGATGAGATACAATTTATTAAAACAAAAATGTATGAATCATGGTTTGAGTGGCCTATCTAAGAAATCTTTGCCTAACCCAAGGTCACAAAGATTTTTCTCCTGTTTCCTTTGAGAATTTTTATAATTTTAGGTTTTACATTTAAGTCTGTCCATTTTTTTCATTTATAAATAAGTTTATTTATAATGATATTTACATAATAAAAACAAGACACATGAAACTCACAAGTTATACAAAGAAGCTGATTATAATAAAAACAGCAATACAGACTGGCAGGCAGAAATTTAAAGAAAGGTTTAATACAGAGTTAAATATCAAATAGACAACTTTACTTCTAACTTTCACTTTGTCACCTACACCAAATTAGAATTGAACAATGGCTCTCTTCTTCAGGCGGTCCTGTCCTGGAAATTCTGGGAACTGGCAAATTATATTTTGATAGCAGTTTAAAGGTATTGACCTATTTCCATGCAAGTCTGTTCATTTTGAGTTAAATGTTTGTGTGTGTGTGAACATGTTTTCCTTTTTTTTTTATTAATCATAACTTTGTACATTGATGCATTTATGTGAGTTAAATGTTTTAAGTAATGTGACGTAATTTTGTTTTATTTGTTTTGTTTCATAGCACCATTTGTTGAAAAGTTTATTCTTTTTCTTTCTTTATCACCCTTGGTAGAGTGCTGTGGAGTCACAGATCACAGCAACCTCAAATTTTGGACTCAAGCTATTCTCTTGACTCAGCTTCCCGAGTAGCTGGGACTATGGGCACTGGTCACAACACCTGTGTATTTTTAGAGATGAGGTCTTGCTCTGGCTCAGGCTGGTCTTAAACTCATGAGCTCAGGAGATCCACCCACCTTGGCCTTCCAGAGTCCTAGGATTATAGGGGTGAGCCACCACGCATGGCCTAAAAGTTTATTCTTTCCTTCATTGAAATGCCTTTGTACCTTTGTCAAAATTCAGTTGACTGTATATGTGTGGGTCTATTTCTGGGCTCTATTTTGTTCCATTGATCTATACTATCCTTTCAGCTATAGCAAACTGTCTTGACTGTTATAGCTTTAGAGTAAGTAGTTAAGTAGTGTAAATACTCCAACTTTGTTGTTCTTATTCAAAATTGTTTGGTTCATTCTAGTTCCATTGCTTTTTCATATAAATTTTAAAATCAGCTTGTTAGGCCAGGCATGGTAGCTGTAATCTTAGCACTCTGGGAGGCTGAAGCAGGTAGATTACTTGAGCTCAGGAGTTTGAGACCAGCCTAAGCAAGAGTGAGACCCCATCTCTACTAAAAAATAGAAAAACTAGGAGGGCATAGTAATGCACACCTGTGGTTTCAGATACTCAGAAGGCTGAGGCAAGAGGATTGCTTGAGCCCAAGAGTTAGAGGTTGCTGTGAGCTGTGGTGCCATGGTACTCTACCCAGGGGAAAAGCTTGAGGCTCTGTCTTAAAAAAAAAAAAATGGCTTCTGCACAGCTAAGGACACAATCAGCAAAGCAAATAGACAACCTTTGGGAGAATGGGAGAAGATATTCTTATGTTATGAATTAGACAAATAATGACGAGCATATACAAAAACCTAAGCAAATCAACAAGAAAAAAGCAAACCACTCATCAATCAATGGGCAAGTGACATAAACAGAACCTTTCCCCAAGAAGACAGATAAATGGCCAACAAACACATGAAAAATTGCTCATCATCCTTAATCATCAGAGAAATGCAAATCAAAACTACTTTGAGATAGCACCTAACACCAGTGAGACTAGCTCACATCACAAGGTTCAGAAGCTGCAGATGCCAGCATGGGTGTGGAGAGAGGGGCATACTTATGGGCAGTTGGTGGGATTGAAAACTAGTACAGCCTTTTGGAAAGAAGTATGGAGAATCCTCAAAGAACTAAAAGTAGACCTCCCATTTGATCCCACAATCCCATTACTAGAAGAAAAAAAATCATTTTACCATAAGGACATGTGTAACTCAATTCACAACTACAGAGACATAGAAACAACCCAAGTGCTCATCAACCCGTAAGTGGATTAGTAAACTGAGGTATATGCATACCATGGAGTATTGTTCAGCCATAAAAAGATGGAGACTTTGCATCTTTTGTATTTACCTGGGTGGATTTGGAGAACATTCTGCTAAATAAAGTATCTCAAGAATGGAAAAGCAAGCATCCCATGTACTCAGTACTAAGTTGAAACTAGTAAATCAACAACTACTGGCTTACACGAAAGAAAAACAATTAAATTCAAGAAGGGGGAAGAAAGGATCTGGTAAGTTCCCACGTATCGAGTACAATGTAGGGGTACATGACATACTTCCTGGATGAAGAACTCAGCTACAACTCAGACTTTGGACTTTGCCTTACAAATGCAAATAATGTAACCTAACCATACGTACCTTCATATTAACCCAAAATTAAAAAAAAAAAAATCTAAGCTGTTGGAATTGAAATCATGTTGAGCCTTAAAAGAATGTTATTATGGAGCCCGAGTCCTGTGATAGACAGTTGTGACTAAGGCTGTAAACTTTGTTTCTGTGTTATAGATTAAGCCTTCTTCCTTGCCTTCATTATTTTATTATAAAATGTAAATGACGACGGGTGGCTAAGGGGAGACCCCTTCCCTCTTCACTGCTGATCTTCATCATAGATTAACTTCCCTCTCACCTCTCTTACACAGAGACCTCTCTGTTGTGTTACAAGGGAATGAATGTTAAAAACACTCTTTTGAACTGGAAAGAAAATGAAAACCAGCAGTAAAGAAAAGAAAACAAGCCCTAGAAAAAAGAAAACAGAGTATAACTAATTTGTTGTAACTCTTAAACCAGCTTTGTATAGAAAATGTGTAATCCTGTTTAATTTCTTTGTTTTCTGCCTATATACGCAGGAACTTTACTTTTAACTTGGGAGCACTGACTTCATTTCTTTGGAGTCTTTGTCTCCTAGATGGCAGATCTTTGTTTGAATAAAATATTTTACTTTATTTTACTTTTGAATAAATTCTTTATACTATATTCTGAGACTGGGTGTGGTGGCCCACACCTGTAATCTCAGCTACTTGGGAGACTGAGGTGGGAGAATCCCTTGAGATTTGGAGTTTGAAGCTGCAGTGAGCTGATCACCCACTGCACTCAGCCTGGGTGACAGAGCAAGATTCATAAACAAACAAACAAACAAACAACCTGGATTCTGATCTTTTTGATTATTTTAGGTTGACAGCAGATTTAAGCTTCAGCAGGCGAGGTCAGTTGGACAAGGTGACTTTTATGCTCTCTTTTAGCCTCATGAAAACGAATCTGAAAGTTGTCTGATCTAAAGAATGGTAGTGAAAACACAATGTGCCCAAATGGTCTCCTGGCAGGTTTATACTAGTGTTCAGGGAGGAACAGGTTATCACGAAGAAGCTGCCAATAGGAAGCCAAGGATTCCAGCATTCTGACTTGTTTTAAAGTATCCCCCATTCCTGGGATTCAGTGCCCAGGGCCACAGAAGGAAGGGAGAAGGCTGGCTCTTACAGACCCAGATGACTGTCTTTATTGAAGGCAGGAGCACCCTGTATGCCTCTCCACTAAAGCTAATAGTGAGGAGGGTAAGGTCTCATTCACTGCTGCATTCCCAGATCCTAGCATAGTGTGCCTGGGGATAGAAAGATTCCTAGTGTTGGGGCAGCGGCGCCTGTGGCTCAGTGAGTAGGGCGCTGGCTCCATATACCGAGGGTGGCGGGTTCAAACCCGGCCCCAGCCAAACTGCAAAAAAATAGCCGGGCATTGTGGCGGGTGCCTATAGTCCCAGCTACTTAGGCAAGAGAATCGCCTAAGCCTGGGAGGTTGCTGTGAGCTGTGACGCCACAGCACTTTACCAAGGGCAATAAAGTGAGACTCTGTCTCAAAAAAAAGGAAAGATCCCTAGTGTTTGTTGACAACTAATGATTCCAAGAGCAGATTGTTCAAAACAACTGCATTTAGAGAAGTCTGTTTTTGTAAAACAATATCCTAGCATTCCTTTCAAAATGAAACTTCAGTGATCTCAGTCTCAGCCATTGCCCAATTCTTTGTTTCCCCCATAATATTTGACTTAATGAACGATGTGGTTGATTATTTACAAAGAAGTTATTTCCAAAACTTATGGTTGAAAATCACATCTGATTTTTTCATCTAACTTTTAATAGGATATTTGTTTTTGTTTTTAATGATGCTCTTGGGGTTAAGTTTTTCCAAAAGTTGTTTTTAATAGTTAAAAACTTGGGGAGAGTCCATTTAGGCCGAAGAGGTTAAACAAAATATTCAGAGCCACTATAATACTGTGAAATTTTATTTACTTGTATGGAAAATTGTTCATAAAGCATTACTGGGTGGGGAAAAAAAGTAGTTCATAACACTGTGTAAGCTGGGCGTGGTGGTTCCTGATTATAATCCCAGCATTTGGAAGGCTTGAGGCCAGAGGTTCAAGACCAGCCTAGGCAATATAGTGAGTGCCTTTCTCTATAAAAAATAAAAGATAAGAAAATTTAGCTGGGCTTGGTGGTGCATGCCTCTAGTACCAGATACTTGAGAAGATGAGGCAGGAGGATCAATTGACCCCAGAAGTTTGAGGCTTCAGTGAACTATCATGGCTCTGCTGTACTCCAGCCAGGGTGACAGAGTGACACCCTGTCTCAGAATAAAAATGGCCTGGCACCGTGGCTCGCACCTGTAATCACAGGACTTTGAGAGGCCAAAGCAGAAGGATTGCTTGAGGCCAGGAGTTAGAGACCAGCCTGGGCTGCAGTGAGCTGCGATGATGCCGTTGCACTCTAGCCTGGGCAACAGAGTGAGACCCTATCTCAAAAAAAAAATAGCCCAATCCACTAGGTGTTGTATGTGTACCATGATTCCATTTTTTTGTTTAAAAAAGTCTTTTATAGGGTGGCACCTGTAGCTCAGCACTAGGGTGCCAGCCACATACATCAGGGCTGGTAGGTTCGAAACCAGCCTGGGCTTGCCAAACAATGACAACTACAATGACAAAAAAAAAAATAAGTATATAAAAATAGCTGGGTATTATGGTGGGCACCTGTAGTCCCAGCTATTTGGGAGGCTGAGGCAAAAGAATTGCTTAAGCTCAAGAGTTTGAGGTTGCTGTGAGCTGGAATGCCATGGCATTCAACCAAGGGCAACATAGTGAGACTCTGTCTCAAAAAAAAGTCTTTTATACATTAAAAAATTAATATGCAAATATGTAAATACATAAAATACATATACATTCTACAATATTATGCAACAAAATGTTGACAATAGTTATCTCTAGGCTTTCAGGTCATTTTTGTATTCTTTGTATTTGTTGTAATGGGTTTTATTTATAATCAGGAGAAACAATTATGCTATTGTCATTTTGTGAACAGCATTAAATTAAAGCAAATTTCCCTCTAAGAACACAGCTCTGGAATTATAATGTGAATCAAGCAGATACAATCAAGAACTTGATCTAATATAGGCTTTCACACACTTACCTGTTGCCCAGCTCTCCCTTGGCCCCAGGGCTGTCTATCTTCACTTGTGAGCCCATGCATCACGCCCTCTCCATAACCCCTGCTCCATGCTCAGCACCCCACCACCCTGGGCTGAGCCTCTCTCTGAGGTGGGCGTCCAGTGCTACAGCCCAGAGTCCTAGCTGCCAGGAGCTGGAGTTGCTGTTTGTGAAGCCAGTGTCCACCGAGCAGGGGTGAGACTTGGGAGTCTGTGTAACCTCTGAGCACAGAAGTTTCTCTCCTTCTTTCTTCCCTATTTTCCTTTCTCCTCCCTTTCTCTTTCCCTTCCTCCCTTCCTCCTCCATTCCTTCATTCCCTCCACATCTCCCAAGCACCTGCCAGGCACCCACAGTCTTCCTGAAGGGACCTGTGGTTAGAAAGGGAAACCGGTGAGTTCCAGAGTTCATGCTGTGTGCTCAATGCCCTGAGAGAGGGCCTTCTGGGGGAGGCGATATCTGTACTAAATCCTGAAGGATAAGACATAGTTGGTCGGGAAAGAAGATGGACAAGATCCCAATCTTCAGGGGCAAGTTGGTTGCTGCATCAAGTTCCCAACTAACCCCCTTGCTCCATGAAACCAACCCTGGTCAGAAGCCCTCCTTGGCTGGGGTGGGCTCCCTGACCGTCTCATGCCAGTCCCGCGCTGGCAGCCTGGCCCACGTGACCCTATGGTGGCTGGCAGTAGTCCCGAGTGCAGGCCATGGCTCACCCCATAGACGCAAGTGAGTCAGGGCCTGTTTCTGTGCTTAAGACTTCTCTGAGGTGTGTGCACAGCTTCTCCTGCCAGGTCATGCCCAGGTTGTTTAGTTCTCACCATCAGATTGGCAATTATTCCTTATTTTGAGTCCAGGTTCTTCCTGTTGTATTTAATCCAGTGTCTTTTTTTTTTATCCCCAAGATTTAAAAAAATGCAGAAAAACTTGCCTTCTTGTTCTGTAGGAGGACAGCTCTTCATCTGCTAGAAAGCTGTAATTAGGTTTGTCCATTCTTTTATAAGGCCCTTTAAATCTGACTTCACACCTTTAAGCAGGGATGTATTTTAGAATCTTCTTTTTTTTTTTTTTTGCAGTTTTTTTGGCCAGGGCTGGGTTTGAACCCACCACCTCTGGCATATGGGGCCGGCACCTTACTCCTTTGAGCCACAGGCACCACCCTATTTTAGAATCTTTCACCTCTTCCATGGACCCTCATGGGCACTCTGATCTACTTTCCATTTTTGTTTGTTTGTGACAGAGTCTCAAGCTGTTGCCCTGGGTAGAATGCTGTGGCATCACAGTTCACAACAACCTCAACCTCTTGGTCTTAAGCAATTCTCTTGCCTCAGCCTCCCAAGTAGCTGGGACTACAGGCCCCCACCACAACACCTGGCTATTTTTGTTGTTGTTGTTCTTGTTGCAGTTGTCATCGTTGTTTAGCTGGCCCAGGCCAGGTTCGAACCTGCAAGCTTCTGTGTATGTGGCTGGTGCCCTACCCACTGAGCTACGGGAACCACCTACTTTTCATTTTTGGATCAAATAATAATAATTTGACTAAATACCCATTCAGAGGTTATTAGCTCATAAGGAACACTGATTGCCTCTGTGGATAAATCCCACCCTCTCCAACTTGCTCCTGGTAACTTCCCAGACATGGGAAGATAGATCTTAGAGAGTCAGTTTCAGGATAAGTCAACCTGAGGTTGGATGTGGGAGCTGGAGATCGGATAACAGGACTGGAACAAGGGCAAGGAGACCCATTGCAACTGTGTAAAGACAGGAGAACACATAAGCCTGTAATGTGTAATAAAAGTGCTTTAATATGTTATATTCAAAAAAGGAAAGAGGAAGGTGGGTTTGGGGTTGGAGGAAAGCAATCATAAGGGAGCAGCCAGTGGGGAAGCTGGTTGGAAAGAACTGGAATAAGGTGGGAATCTTGCCAGGATAAAGCAAAATCTGGAAGAGCTGCCTGGGAAGCTCCCACCAGAGCCATTAGGGAAAGAGGGCCCCAAGGTTGGGAGATGCTAAGGACTTTGGAATCAGCGTGGCTGCATAGGCCTTTGTCTCCTTTCCATACTCTGTCATTGTCACCAATGGAGCAGCCATACAGGCAAGTCTCATCCTTCTATTCTATTCTGTGTCCATCCAGGCAAGCCTCTGAGTGCATCCTGAATGCTCTGTAGCTCCACCCGCTGCCCACCTTAAGTTCCTATAAAGCAAGTGGGAAAAACAAAGTGGGACATGGCACCCATTTGACTTTTACCCTCTCCTGTGCTTTCAACCTCTGATTCATCCCAGGTCTGCTGGCTTCATCTGTGTGTGCCCAGGGCATGTTTTGGTGTCTTCCCTCAGTTCAGCACAGAGGGGTGACAAGTTTGGGGGGGGCATGACACCATGGGGCACACCTCTGGCTGCTGGTCCTAGGGGCAGAGCAAGCTGAGATTCCTCTCAGGGTGTCTATTCCTAGAGGTAAAAGAACTCCCTCACCCCCACAACCCATAATCCAGGCAGGAGGGCCAGCAGGAGTCTGTGGGTCCTTTCTTCCTTGTGAGCTACACTGCCCTGGTTCTCCCAGCAGGAGCCACACAGACAAGGTCCATCCTCCTATTTCACTGCATGCTAATCCAGCAAGCGCTGAGTCCCCAGTGTGCAAGGCTGTCTGACCCTGGCTGAGGATATGGGGTTAAATAAGACACCATGTTTGGTAGCCAGCCTCTGTGATACTCCTTCCCCACATCCTTGTATCCCTCTTTCCTGGTCTTCTCCCCTAGTTTGTCAAATCAGGGCTAGACTTACCAATCGATTATGGTCCAAGGCAAAGAGTAGTTTCCACCTTGCTCTCTTAAATGGCTCATTTAGGGGAAGGCCAGAAGACATTCAAGATGCTCTGTTGACAGGCCCATATACAGTGGAACTGAGCCCCCTGGGGGGGCTCAGCCAGCATCAATTTTGCAGCCACTTGAGTGAGTCACTCTGGAAATGGACCTCTAGGCACAACCAAGCCTTTAGATGACATATGACTACAACTATCAAGGCGTGAGAGATCGTAAGCAAGAGCTGCCTGGCGAGACACTTGGAAATCCACAAAAATTATGACAAGTTAAAAAAATCATGGCCATTTAAGCCATTAAATTTTGGGGTGATTTGTTATGAAGCAATAGATTTTTAAAAAGATTGACTTTTAGTCATTTTTATTACTGTACTAAATTCTCCACAACCTATTCCCTTGCTGCCTGCATCCTGTTTAAACTGCAACTACCACCACATCCTAGATAAATGCCTAGGGTGGATTAGCTGTGAGTTAGGATGGAGTATGCTTTTTTTTTTCCCCCTTTTCGGACAGAGTCTCACTCTGTCACCCTTGGTAGAGTGCTATGGCATCATAGCTCACAGCAACCTCAAAGGCTTGGGCTCAAATGATCCTCTTGCCTCAGCCTCCTAGGTAGCTGAGACTACAGGCTCTGGCACAACACCTGGCTAGTTTTCTTATTCTTTTTTTTCTTTTTTGTAGAGACAGGGATCTTGCTCTTGCTCAGGCTGGTCTCAACCTCCTGAGCTCAAGCAATCCACCTCCCTCAGCCTCCTAGAGAGTATGCTTGGTTTTTACTAGTATGAAAACTCTAGCTGCTCCATCTCCTAAACAACTTTCGGCATTGTCAGTCTTTTAAAAATATATATATACAGAGTTTTCCATTTTAATTTCAGTTAAACAAAATACATCTTTTGTAAACAAACTCAGCAGAGGCCAACAACAACAACAAAAAAGGAATAAAAGCAAGACAAACAAAAAGCCTGGGGTTGTCCTTTCCTGGGCATTAGGGTCAGGTGTGCTCCCTTCCTAAAGTGAGGCTTTCTGCCGTTGGGCATCAGCACTGGTCCCTGCTCCTAAGCACCAGAATTGGATATGAGCAGAGAAACCAACTCTGAAATGTTTGAGCGTCTTTGCATATCCCATTGGCTCATGGACTCCAAGTGAACGGGACTCCTTTTGAAGTGCCATTTGCCCAGGCCCACACCTGTGGAGAGGAGGTTCCCCTTCCCAGGAAATGGCTTGCTATTAGGTGGTGCCAATAGACCTAAGGTCCTGCTGTGCCAGTCAGCAAGGTTGGCTGTAACTTTTGGCTAGTGGTGGTTGGAATGTCACTTTGCAGCGGTAAAGAGCTTCCTGTGGTGCCAAGCAGAGCTGGTATAGAAAATGGCCAGATGCTGAGAGGGAATAATGCAGTAGCTGCTTGGTGACTTCTGGTGCTCAGCATAAAAAATAGCCTTGTTGGATTGAAGGCATATGTGCTTCAATTTCAGTACCAGAAAGTGCTTCACACCATTAAGCTTGCTCAGGACCGACATGTAAGCCCTAAGCTGGCTTTGCTGCTGGAGATATGTCTAGCCAGTGGGGCAGCTCTCTGACCTGCCAAGACCACTGACCTCTAAGGGCTAGTGGGTCTTCCCTGCCTGCCATAACCATGTTGGTGACATGTGTGTGGTATGATACTTTTTTCCCCTTCCTCTCACTTTCTAAGTATGATACTTTCTCCTGCTTTCCAAAGTTACAGGGGTAAAGTGGCCTATAACTATTTCAAGTGGGGCAGGTCAATCCCCAGCAGATTTGTAAAGGAAACGACATGAACATGACAAGCCCAGGTCCTATAACAACACACATAACTACCCAATTTGAGGGCTCTGCTTGTCACTGTGGTGACTCGACTGCTCTTAAACTCTGAGAAGCTTATCTTCACTATACTTTCCTTCTCCAACTCTATCCCAAACTAGCAGTTTCATGTCAAAAGTGGATTTGGGTCAACTGGAAAAACCACTCCTTTTCCCCAGAACCTCCCAAAATCAATGTGGCGAAATGGTAGAGACAAAACTAGAGTGAAGAGGCTGCCCCAGGCCTGTCTCAGTTTGGCTTTAGCCACATCCTCTTAGGCGTCCATCTCACTTGTCACACTAGAATGTTGTGGATTCAACCACATGGCTTTGAATATGAGAGAACTTTTCCTTAAAACTCCCAGGCTGGCCATAAACCACCCTGAAAACTGGGTAAAATGAGGAAGCATGTGCCATCTCTCAGGAGATGGTTTCCCGAGAGATCCTTTTAACTCTGAGTCCTTCAAGCCAGTTATAGTTTGTGTGTACTATGTCTTCAGACCCTCTGATGTGACAGAAGAGAAAGTGAAGGCAGCATCTCCAGGTGAGTCTGGAGCAGCACTGACACTCCAGAAGAATCTGTGTCACTACCAAATTTCTCTATTAGTCTATTTTACGATGTTATGAAAATAATTTGAGGCTGTGTAATTTATAAAGAAAAACAGTTTATTTGGCTCACAGTTCTGCAGGCTGTGCAAAAAGCCTGGCGCTAGAATCTGCCTCTGGTCAATTAAGGTGAGGTAGTTTGTTATGCAAGCATAAACATTTCTACTATTCCATAGGTATTATCTATATCTCTATTTCCTTGCCTTTTGATAATGTTAGCTACACATACTGTCTCCAATTCCTCTCCCCCTTCTTTTGTTTTAGTTTGTCTTTCTCCTTCCTTCTTTCTTCTGTCTCTCCATCCCTCCTTTTTTTCCTTCACTTTTTCCTTTTTATTTGAAAGATTCCTGGTGGCACCTGTAGCTCAGTTGGCAGGGCGCTGACCACATACACCAAGGGTGGTGGGTTTGAACCTGGCCTGGGTCTGCTAAACAACAATGACAACTGCAACCAAAAAATAGCCAGGTGTTGTGTTGGGTGCCTGTAGTCCCAGCTACTTGGGAGGCTGAGGCAAGTGAATCACTTAAGACCAAGAGTTTGAGGTTTCTATGAGCTGTGATGCCACAGCACTCTACCCAGGGTGATAGCTTAAGACTTTGTCTCAAAAAAAAAAAAAAAAAAAGAAAAGAAAAGAAAAGAAAGATTTCTAATATATAAAATTACTCTATTTATGCTGAAAGGAAGCATTATCTGGATATATATAATAAAAGCATAATGCTAGAATATGCAGAATAAAATTTTAAAAGTTTTTAATAGAGTCTGAGGAAAAAATCCCTGATCATTCTATTGCAAAAACATTGCCTTTTAACTCTTCACTCCTCATTTTCCCTGAGTTTTGTGAGAACACATGAGCAACCTAAACTCTTACACATTCCTGATAAAACTTAAACTGGTACAAGCACGTTGGAAATAAAATTAGCTTTAACTAGTACAGTTCAAGTACTCACACCATATAATCCTACCATCCTACTCCTGATACACTCTTGGAGACCTCCTTGCCTATGTGCCCTGACATGTACAGGAGGCATGTATACTAATGTTCATGGAAAAAACTGGAATCAACCATATATACAATAACAGAAAGGTAGCAAAATTGTCATGTAATTATAGGATGTAAAACTTCAGTAGTAAAAATGAATAACAGCCTCCCACATCAGAGATAACACTCCTACACGTAGGGTATGCCACAAAACAAAACATGGAGGATGAGTTCAGTGTATAGGAAATTTACAAACAAGAAAAACTAATATTTGGTTTGGGGATAAAGACACTTATTATAAAAATCTTTAGAGAAATGAAGACTCTGGGATTGGGACTGGGCAGCAGCCCATGTTGGCTTCATAGGTTCTGCTTCTTATGCCAGTGGCAGGTACCCCAGTACTCACTTGATCATAACTCCTTAGACTATGCCTAGTGATACATTTTTGATAATTTTTTCTAAATGAAAGGAAAATACCAAAGTTCATTACCAAGATCCCTACTAAGAACTATTTACATTGAAACAAAGCCACAGCTAATAGTAATACACCATGTGACAGCAAAGAGCAGGATGCCATGAAAGTCACCTTGGCTAGAACATGGTCATTTGACCCTCAGCTCACTGGCAACTTTGTGGATTCTCTGGGATAGAAAGTTGAACCTGATTAGCAAGGAAATTCTATCTTGCAAAGGAGTTAGTGTGTTACTTCTATTTACCACACATACAACTGAATTAACTTTTATAGAATTGGAAAAACAGAGTGTTGATTAAAATAAATTAAACAGGAAAACATTATTTTAAAAAAACAACCAGTATTGAGGCAACATGGCAGGTGTGGAGGAGGCAGTGGCCTCCAGGAGTCACCTGAATGGCAACTTGGGTCCTGACAACAGGGAGGAGGAAGCTGCCTCTATGGCTGAAGAAGCAGTCAAAAAAAAGGAGGAAGAAGAAGAGTACAGGGCCGAATGCAGGGCAACAAGAACCTGATAAAGAATCAGGAGCCTCAGTGGATGAGGTAGCAAGATAGTTGGAAAAGATGGAGATAGGGATGGGGTTAGAGCAACTGGAAAGAAGAAGAAGAGAGGATCAAAAGTTCAAACAGATCTTCCGTCAGTTCCAAGCCTATATCTTAATGGCGTATTTCCCAAAGATCAAGAGTGCGAATACCCAGCCACACAAGATAGGCAAACAGCTGCTTGGAGAACTACAAGTGAAGAAAAGAAAGCCTTAGATCAGGCCAGTGAAGAGATTTGGAATGATTTTTGAGAAGCTGCAGAAGCACATTGACAAGTTAGAAAATATGTTATGAGCTGAGCAAGCCTGGGATAGCACTGATAGAAATCTGTGAAAAGTTAGAAGACTGTTCACGCAAATTGATAAAAGAGAATGGATTAAATACAAGCCTGGCATTTCCTACTGGGTATTCTCTCAATAATTGTGCTGCCCCTTATACTTCTAATGCTAGTGACACAACAGTATTACAGTATGACATCTGTAAGATAGATTTTGGAACACACATTAAGTGGTAGGAATATTGACTGTACTTTTACTGTCACTTTGAATCCCAAATATGATATGTTATTAAAAGCTATAAAGGATGCTACCAATACTGGAATAAAGTGTGCTGGAATTGATGTTTGTCTATTCAGCAGTTCTCACCCTGTGGGTTGTGACCCCTTTGAGTCAAACAACCCATTCACAGGGGTTGCCTAAGACCATCACCTAAAACAGATAACAGTAGCAAAATTACAGTTATGAAGTAGCAACGAAAATAATTTTATGTTTGGGGGTCACCACAACATGATGAACTGTATTAAAGGGTCGTGGCATTAGGAAGATTGAGAACCACTGGTCTATGTGATGTTGGGGAGGCCATCCAAGAAGTTATGAAATCCTATGAGGTTCAAATAGATGGGAAGACCTATCAAGTGAAACCAATCCATAATCTAAATAGACATTCAATTGGGCAATGTAGACTACATGCTGGGAAAACAGTGCCTGTTGTGAAAGGAGGAGAGGCAACAAGAATGGAGGAAGACATGTATGCAGTTGAAACCTTTGTTAGTGCAGGAAAAGGTGTTGTTCATGATGATATGGAATGTTCATGTTACATGAAAAATTTTGATGTTGGATATGTGCTGATAAGGCTTCCAAGAACAAAACACTTATTAAATGTCATCAATGAAAACTTTGGCACCCTTGCCTTCTGCCATAGATGGCTTGATCGCTTGGGAGAAAGTAAATATTTGATGGCTCTGAAGAATCTGTGTGACTTGGACATTATAGATCCATATCCACCATTATGTGACATTAAAGGATCATGTACAGCACAGTTTGAAC
>CAUYQV010145785.1:0-29911 GCA_963574575.1 Galagoides demidoff | reverse complement strand
AGTTACCAGGAATGGAATGGCGGAGCTGCAGGGTGTGGCCCTGCAGGCTAGAGGCTAGGAAATGCAGTAAACAGCTAGGAGTGGGGCTTGGGCAGGCTTGTACAGTGAACAGCAAAATGGAGTTAGTCTGGCCCTCTCAGTGGAGACCCTGGAAAGGATAGGGCCTGGCATCGCGTTGGTGCCAGGACTACTAGGGCCTGACCTTGCTGTGCCTCTGCGAAAGGCAGGACCTGTTGGGGTGCCTCGGTTCTGGCCGGCCGAGCTGGGCTTGGATGCAGGCTGGGGGAAGCAGGGCCTGATGGGGTGGCGCAGCTGCGGAGAGCTTGGCCTGGCGCAGGTGCACGGCGTCGTTCAGCGGGGCTTGGCGAGGGTGCACGGCGTCGTTCAGTGGGGCCTGCCCGGGGTGCACTGCCTCGTTCAGCGCGGCCTGCCGGGGGTGCACGGCCTCGTTCAGCGCTGCCTGCCGGGGGTGCACGGCGTCGTTCAGCACGGCCTGGCGCGAGTGAACGGCCTCGTTCGGAGTGGCCTGGAACCGGTGCACGGCCTCGTTCGGCGCGGCCTGGTGGAAGCGCGCCGCTGGGGCGGCCGGGAACGGGGCCTAGCAGGGCGTCAAACAGCATGGCTTGGTGATGTGGCGCGGCGGTAGATGGCGGGGCCTGGGCCACACGCAGGTCTGTGGACAGCAGGAACTGGCAGGGCGGCGCAGCCTTGGCTTCGGCCATTAGGGCTTGGCTCGGACGCGAGACTGCGGAGGGCAGGCCCTGACCGCGAAGCCGGACTCCACGTAGAAGCTCGGGAGTGACGGCTGCTGCCTGGCTGAGAACCACGGTTGTTCCTCTGGCCCTTCGGGGGCCCGCGGGGCTGGCCGGTGCCCTCAGCCTCTCTCTTATTTAAGTATATTTTTGATACCATTTATGGCCCACATAGACAATCCAGGATAATCTCCCCATCTCAAGATCCTTAATTTAATCAAATCTGCAAAAGCTCTTTTACCAAGGATTAGGACCTGGATATCTTTGGGGGCCATAACTGAGCCTACCACATGTTCCAAGGCTGTATCTCCAGCCCATACCCTTCTGGCTTAACATTTATGTATCCAGCTGTCTATGGGACAGTTTTACTTCACAGACTTTACAGATCCAAGACTGAATTCATCATCTTGTACCCCTGCCCTTGGCTCCAGCTCCTTCCCTGTCCCTCTCTTGATAGAAGGCACCGCTATTCACCCAGAGGGGGTCATCCTCTTGTCCTTCTACCTCCACTTAATCCTCATCAAGTCTTGCCATTAACTCCTAAATGTCTCACCAGTGAGACCACCTTCGCCATCTGCAGGCCAGCCCCAGTCCAGTCCACCATGGCCTCTCACCTCAGTGATCTCCCTCCCCATAGTCTTGCATATCTGATCTGTTGCCTCCCTGCTTAGAACTCCTCACTGGCCCCCATTGCTCTCTGGATAAAAGCTAAACTCCTTTTCATGGCCACCACTCCCTCCCCACTATGACTGAGCCTTCTCACTGTTCCTCCCTCTGCCTGTAATGCTAGCCCAGCTCTGGCCAGCTGGCCAACTTAGGTGCCAGTTCCTCCAAGAATCTTTCCTTGATGTTCTTACTATGGACTCCTACAGGACCTGGTATCCCTAACCATAGCAGTTAACACTGTGCACTATAATCCTTTGTTTCTTGGTCTGCGTCCCGCGCCCTCTAATTTACTAAGCATTTATTATGTACCAGCAATAGCACATTCAGTATCCACAACAATCCGATGAGGTAAGTAACTGTATTTTTCCCATCTCAGTGTTATATCTAGAAAACTTAAAGCTCAGAGAGGCTAATTTATATAAAGTCAATTAATATATCCAGGTTTCCAACTCAAGTCTGCATGACTCCAAGGCTTTTTATTTTATTTTATTTTTTGAGACAAGAGTCTTGCCCTGACACCCAGGCTAGAGTACAGTGGCCTTCTCATAATTCACTACAGCCTCAAACTCCTGATCTCAAAGGATCCTCCTGCCTTGGTCTCCCAAAGTGCTAGGATTACATGTGTGAGCCACTGTGCCCAGCCTGTTTTCTTTTGTTTTATTATTTATCACCAAACTGTGGTACCTAATTAGAAAATATTGCCTCTTGTAAATTAAGTAGATGTAAATGTTCCATATTTTCTCTCTTATAATAAAACATGCCACCCACCAGAGGTAGAGGACTGTTATAAAATCTTGTAGGCTAACAGATTCCTTACTTACTTTTTTTTTTTTTTTGAGACAGAGTTTCACTCTGTCACCCTCAGTAGAGTGCAGCAATGTCACAGCTCACAGCAACCTCAAACTCTTGGGCGCAAGTGATTCTCTTGCCTCAGCCTCCTGAGTAGCTGAGACTACAGGCGCTTGCCACAATGCCCAGCTATTTTTTGTGTGTGCTGTAGTTGTCATTGTGGTTTAGCAGGCCTGGGCCAGGCTCAAACCTGCTATCACTGGTATATTGGGCCAGTGCCCCAACCACTGATATACGGGTATCGAGCCTCCTTACTATTTTGTAAAGCAGTTGTGGTACTTCAGTGTCAAATCCCATATCAGATATTCAAACTGAGAGACACATACTTCTAAAGGGTCAGGCCCTTTATGAAACATCAGTTTTATTTCAAGATGTTAGGGAGAAAATTAAATAACAAATTGTAAGTAAATTACAATAATAAGATAAACTCAGCGCTCCAGGGTAGGTTACAACAGTTTATTTCAGGAACTATAAGAGAAAACATACGTCTTCAAGGAAATTTCCAGTTGTTTCAACCTATTTCCTCAGACCACCCTATGTAAAAAAAACCCTTTACTAGGGCTATTTCAAGGGAACAGTCTGAGATACGAAGCCTAATAATTAAGTTCAAAAACTTGCTATCATGTGCTTACATCAGCAGCAATGTACAAACAACTGGCTGAGGTTTCATAATCTTGATATATGAGTGTTTCACAGCTGTGTTCATGTCAACATGTGGCCTTGTCTTGCTGAGTAGCATTCATTACTGTTGTGTGCTGTCATGAGAATGTTGGAGTTTGAATTAGAGCAACAAACAAACACTAGTAAATTTCTTGTTAAACTTGGCAAGAATGGAAGTGAAATCAGGGATGCATTAGTCCAAGTTTATGGGGATAATGCCATGAAGAAAACACCAATGTATAAACGGATTAAATGTTTTTCCAGGGAAGAGAAAGCATCACTGATAAAGAGAGTTCAGGAAAAAAATCTTGAAGGTAGAAAAAAAAAAAAAGTGGCTCGGCGCCTGTGGCTCAATCGGCTAAGGCGCCAGCCACATACACCTAAGGTGGCAGGTTCGAATCCCCAGCCCGGGCCTGCCAAACAACAATGATGGATGTAACCATAAAATGGCCGGGCGTTGTGGCCGGTGCCTGTGGTCCCAGCTACTTGGGAGGCTGAGGCGGGAGGCTAGCCTGAGCCCAGGAGTTGGAGGTTGCTATGAGCTGTGATGCCATGGCACTCTACCCAGGGGGATAGCTTGAGGCTCCATCTCAAAAAAAAAAAAAAAAAAAAGAGAGAGAGTGAGAGAGCAGTCAGGGTAGCTAGTAATGAGCAAAATTGATGAAAACATTGCAAAACTTCATCAAAATGTGTGTCAATCATTGGCTGACTATGAGAAGCATAGCAGACCAAATAAACTTTGGCAGAGAAACAGGAAAATATTGACTCAAAATCTTGGTCAATAACTCATGTCTCTTGCATCACAACAATGCACCAGCTCACACAGCACTATCTATGAGGGAATTTTTAGCCAGTAAACAAATAACTGTATTGGAACACCCTCCCTATTCATCTGAACTGATCCCCAGTAACTTTTTTCTTTACTCAAAGATAAAGAAAATATTGAAAGGAAGACATTTTGATGCCATTCATGAGGTCATTAACTGTAATATGATAACTGTTCTGATGGCCACTCCAGAAAGAATTCCAAAATTGCTTTGTAGGGTGGACTAGGTGCTGGCATCAGTGCATATCTTTCCAAGGGGAGTACTTCGAAGGTCACCATAGTGGTATTTAGCATTGAGGTCTGTAGCACTTTTTCTAGGATGAGTTGGCAAACCTAATTGTCAGACCTCGTACACTGCTTATACCATGGCTGTTCTAGATCCCTGAGCCAACCTGCACAAGCTGGTGTCCCTGGAATTCACTTATTCATTCAATAAATGTTTATCAAGCAGCCTTAGGGTTCAGCCTGGGTGGGAGATGAGAGTGAGGAGGCTGAGGATACTAAATGGGCAAGATACAGAGCGATTGTCAAGGAACTGGTGGGCAAACAACTGTAAGATGCTGATTAGAAATGTAAGCTACCTCCAAGAGGTGCTGTGAGAATCAGGAGGTGGGGAGAAAGAGCCCTTGCCATTTGTGGCTCAGGAAAGCTGGGAAGCTTCAGGGAAGAGGGGGCACTGGGACTGAGCCCTAAATAATTTAGAGAAACTAAATGGAATGGACAAAGTCAAGTAGGAAAGAAATTACAGAAGAGCCCATTCCATCAGCATAGATACGCGCCGTGGCGTCTCCCATATTAAAATAATTCCTCTTGACCTAATTTCTCTCTCCAGCTACTATCCCATTTCTCACCTCCCCTGTGAAATCACTGAAAAGTCATCTCTTTTCACGGTATCCAATTGCTCCCTTCCCATCTTCTTTTATTTTTTTTTTCCAGTAAAATAACTTTTTGCTTCTTACTTAGATATTATGTGAACAATTCAATTGCCTGAATTTCCGGGTTTGGGATAATCTTTAAGAAATCTGGAAGTGTTTGATACCATGGCATGCCCAAGATTATGTTTATACTGGATCACAATAGACAGGGGGGAAGAATGTCCGGGTCCAGTGTTTGATGTACTTAATGTAAATACTGTATTTCCTTTCAAGGTCATAACTTTTAAAATAGAACCTCTCAAGATAGCTTCTCTTCGTTTCTGCAAGGTCAATAAATACAGAGTCAGAAGCAACTATTTAGACGATTGTCCCATGGTGTCATTGGATTCTTGTGCTTGATTGGGGATCACTGGCAAACTGTCACATGTCAAGAGGGGAGTCCAGGATGCTGCAGGGACAGAGCAGTGAAGAGGAGGGGAGATGAGCTCAGGAGGTCCTGGAGTCACTGGACGCAGCAGCTGAAGTCTGGGTTTTTCTCAAGTGAAATCAAAACCATCACGGGTTTTAAGGCACAGTATGATCTGGAAATGAATGGCAAGGAAGCAGAGCAGCTAGGAGGATGGCAAGGGGGAGTGGTGGCAGAGGCCCTGACCCCAGGCAGCATCTGGGGTGGAGGGACAAGGAGATTGGAAGGAGGAGTCAAGGCCAGTGCTGGCACTCCAGTGTTCTCTTAAACTCTTCTTTGTTCCCACTGTTCACTGACTCTGCTGTCACCAAGATCATCAGTGACTGCCCTGATGCTGAACTCAATGGTCAGTGTCCAGTTCTCACCTGCAGGGCACCCAGGAGATTCCTCACGCTCTCCTCCAGCAGCCCTTTCTCCACTTGGCCCCCAGGACAGCACACTGTCTTCCTCCTTCTCAATCTCTCTTGTTAGTTTTTCCTCTTCCTTCTGATTTCTTTTCTTTCTTTTTTTTTTTTTTTTGGCCAGGGCTGGATTTGAAGCCACCACCTCCGGCATGCGGGGCCAGAGCCCTACCCTTTTGAGCCACAGGCGCCGCCCATTCCTTCTGATTTCTTACCATTGCTGAGATGGGTCCTTGGTCCTGCTCTCTCCACTCAACACTTGCTCACGCCCTTGATGAGCTCACTCACCTGTGCCATTGTGATTCTGATGATTCCCAAACTTGTAACTCCAGCCTGGCCCCTCTCCCTTGACCCCCCAGACTCCTATATCCAATGACTCCTTAGCATTTCCACCTGGAAGTCTAATAGGCCACCTTGAACGTAACATGTCCAAAGTCAAACTCCTGACTTCCTTCCCCAAACCTAAACACACACACATTCTCTCTCTGAATTGATGGCAACTTTCACTTTCCAGTGTTCAGGATAACATCCTGGGCTCTTCTTTTTCCCTCATACATACATCTGGAAATCTGTTTGCACCACCCCCAAAGTATATCATCCTGCAGCTACCAGCCTGGTCCAAGCCATCATTATCTCATGCCTGGATTGCCATAGGAGCCTTCTAATTGGGTTCTCTGTTCCTCTATAGCCTATTCTCAACAGAGCAGAAAGTAATCCTTTAAGGTATACATCAGATCATGTCACTTCACTCCTCAAACCTTCTAATGGTTCCCCTCAAACTAAAAGCGAGTACTTGCATGGCCTGAAGGGCCCTATATCATCACTCTCCCTCTCCCCTTACCTCCTCTCTCTTCCTCTCCTCCAGCCTCTGCTCCAATCACAGGGACTTCTTTATTGTTCCTTGAACACACTCAGCACCCTCCTGCCCCAGGACCTTTGCACTGGCTGCTCCCCTAGCCTAGAATGTTCTTGCCCCAAATAGTCACATGGGCAACTCCTTTGCTTTTTTTTTTTTTTCCTTCAAGTCTCAGCTCAAATGTCATCATTTCAGTGAGGTTTATCCTGATCATCCTATTTAAGACTGCAGTCACCTGCCGGCCCCCACTGGCATCTCACATTCCTAGTCACCTGCTCTATTTTTCTCCCTATCTAGCGCTTAATATCTTTTTTTTTCTTTTGAGACAGAGCCTCAAGCTGTCACCCTGGGTAGAGTGCCATGCATCACAGCTCACAGCAACCTCAAACTCTTGGGCTTAAGCGATTCTCTTGCCTCAGCCTCTCAAGTTGCTGGGACTACAGGCGCCCACCACAACGCCCGGCTAATTTTTGGTTGTAGTTGTCATTGTCATTTGGCAGGCCCGGGCTGGATCCAAACCCACCAGCTCTGGTGTATGTGGCTGGCGCCTTAGCCACTTGAGCTACAGGCGCTGAGCCACTTAACATCTTTTAACATGGAGTTGTCCTGATTGCTTCCTGCATTGGACTGTCTGTGAGAACAGGGACTTTTTATTCTGATCAGGGCTTTATGCAGAACCAGATTACAGTGCCTAGGCTTTGCAGCTGGATTGCCTGGGTTTGATTCCTGCCTTTGCCAACTACCTTGGATTAATCTTCATTGGCTTCAGCTTCATCATTTGTAAAATGGGGGAATAAGGGAATTTTCCTCATAGGGTTATGGAAATGAGTAAATGAGGCAGTGGATGAAAAGGGTTTAACAATAATGTTTGGTATGTCTCAGCTCAATAACTGTTAGTTATTGTTCCCATCTCTGCTAAACAGTAGGCATGCAGGCCAGGTGTGGTGGCTCCCATCTATAATCCCCCTTTGGGAGGCTGAGGTAGTGGGATTGCATGAGGTCAGGAGCTTGAGACCTGACCTCAAGGTCAGGAAGAGGAAGACCTAGTTTCCACAAAAAATAGAAAAATTAGCCAGGCATTGTGGTGAATGCCTATATTCCCAGCTATTGGGGAGGCTGAGGCAGGAGGATCACTTGAGCCCAGGAGTTTGAGGTTGCTGTGAGCTATGATGACACCACGGCACTCTAGCCTAGGAGACAGAGCAAGACCTTGTCTAAAAAATGAACCCAAAAAGGATTTGCTTGGCCCAGGCAAGCTAAAACAACAATGACAACTGCAAAACAACAACAACAAAAAAGGCAGGTGTTGTGGTGGGTGCCTGTAGTCCTAGCTACTTGGAAGGCTGAGGCAAGAGAATCACTTAAGCCCAAGAGTTTGAGGTTGCTGTGACACCATAGCACTCTATCCAGGGTGACAGCTTGAGACTCTGTCTCAAAAAAAAAAAGAATTTGCTCATTTAGTGGATTGCTTGAGCTCAGGAATTCAAGACCAGCCTGAACAAGAGCAAGACCTCATCTCTACTAAAAATAGCTAGGCATAGTGGCAAGCACCTGTAATCCCCGCTGCTTGGGAGGCTGAGGCAAGAGGATCGCTTGAGACCAAGAGCTTGAGGTTTCTGTGAGCCATGATGACGCCACGGCACTCTACCCAAGGTAACAGAGTAAGACTCTGTCTCAGAAAGAAAAAGAAGACGCATGAAGCTCTACCTCAGTTTTCCTGCCCCTTTGTTTTGCCTCCCTAGTAGGTGCTCAATAAAAACTTTGAATTGGGTAGCACCTGTGCCTCAGTGGGTGGGGTGCTGGCCCCATATACCAAGTGTGGCAGGTTCAAAGCCAGCCCTGGCCAAACTGCAACAAAAGAATAGCCAGGTGTTGTGGCAGGCGCCTGTAGTTCCAGCTACTCGAGAGGCTGAGGAAAGAGGATTGCCTAAGCCAAGGAATTGGAGGTTGCTGTGAGCTGTGAGGCCACAGTACTCTACCGAGACACTCTGTCTCTGAAAAAAAAAAAAATCAGGGCAGCACCTGTGGCTCAAAGGAGTAAGGCGCCAGCCCCATATGCTGAAGGTGGCGGGTTCAAACCTAGCCCTGGCCAAAAACTGCAAAAAAACAAAACAAACAAAAAAACTTGTGAATTGGTTGGAGGGGCAACTACTGACTTGGACTCTAGAAGAAAAGCTGGCAACATGAGAAGAGCTCAAATAGCCAAGCTGGGTATGTCTGGGACAAAGGAATGTGGATGACCTTTGCACTGGAGCATTTTCCTTTTATACCTGTGACCACATGGTGCAGTAACAGCCATGTTGTAAGAGACAGTAGATCAACTATACCACTGATTCACCATCATTTATCCAACAAATGCTTCTGTGGCACCTCCCAGGAGCCTACTGAGTGCCACAGGCTGGGATACAGAGCTAGTGAGAAGGTGCTGCTCCTGACGGGGCTGGGACCATGGAGAAGGTTTGGGCAAGCAGAGAAATAATGGGATCAGGCTCAGCCTAGGGGTCTGAGAATATAGCTCAAGTAGTGGAGATGGGGTGGGGTTGCTGGCCTCCCTCAGGGAGCTCATTGCCAGGGAAGAAGACTCCTTATGACTAGGCCACTCGATACACACATAAAAATCTTGCTTCCTTTGCTCCTCCTAAAGCCAAGTGTTTTTTCACGACTTACATTCAAGGGACCATCAGTCATACTCTTCACAGGCAAAGGACAATATCTTTGTTTTTTCAGCATCTGGCACTATACACATACAATAAATGTCTAAGATCAGCTTGGGGCCCCCATAATGCCAATTAGGAGACTGGACCACATGGAGTTCAAGAGCATGGGCCTTAGAGTTTAAATGACCAGGTTCTAGTCTGGTTTTATCACCAGGTGGAACTTAAGGTGAGGCAGGCAATGCACCGAGTTGCTCACCCTTGTCCTACCCTGTCCCCACTTATCAGGATGTGTGACATCAGACAAGCAAATTCACCTCTCTAGGGATAAGAATGCCTATTCTATAAGGATTTTGTATTCTTTTTTTTTTTTTTTTGAGATAGAGTCTCACTTTGTTGCCCCCAATAGAGTGCTGTGGCATCATAGCTCACAGCAACCTCAGACTCTTGGGCTCAAGTGATCCCCTTGCCTCACCCTCCAGAGTAGCTGGGACTACAGGTGTCCACCACAATGCCCAGCTATTTTCAGAGACCGGGTCTTGCTCTGGCTCAGGCTCATCTCAAACTCATGAGCTCAGGCAATCTGCCCAACTCAGCTTCCCAAAGTGCTGGGATTACATGTGTGAGCCCCTGCACCGGGCCTTCTATAAGGTTTTTGAAAGACTTAAGTAGACTAAAACCTGGTCGTCCTCGATGAGATCTCAATAAAGGGTGGCACTTTTCTCACCGTCTGCATTTGACAGAGTGGCCACCAGAGGGCAGTGGTCCCCGTGCTGGGAAAAAAACCCTGCAGTGAGCAGGCAAACACTCTCAGTGTGGTTAGCGAGCCATTACATTGAGGAACCAAACACTCCAGGAGGGGGTGTGTATGGCCTTGATTGTGTCGACATAACCTCCAGCCTAGCTCAGCTCCCATAGTACAGTGATTACCGCCACCAGCCACATACACTGGGGCTGGCAAGTTCGAACCTAGCCCCGGTCTGCAACCATGACAACTACAAAAAAATAGCTGGGTGTTGTCGCAGATGCCTGTAGTCCCAGCTATTTAGGAGGCTGAGGCAGGAGACTCGCTTGAGCCCAAGAGTTGGAGGCTGCTGTGAGCTGTGATGCCACGGCACTCTACCAAGGGCAAAATAATGAGACTCCATCTCAAAACAAAAAACCATAGCCTCCAGCCAACAGATACACTGGCCATTCTTCTGTGGTCACTCGAGGACTGGCACAAGCCTGGGACCCAGTGAATTGGGATTTACTAGGATGCTCTGGTCTATATATTTTAACCATGGAGCCACCTGGCCTTTTCCAGAATTGTTCCCTTGGCCTGCTGTGCAGCCTTCTCTCCTTTGCTTTGGCAAACATCTCCTTCAGGTCCCATCCCCAACGTGACCTCTCTGAGTCCATCTGAGCTCCCAAAGCACTCTATTCTTCCTTGATGGTAGCTTTTCTAATACCTCATTAAATGACTTTATTTGCATGAGGTTTGACTAGAGGTTAAGAATAGGATCCCTTAGGGACTCACAGCCTGGGCTCCATCCTATACTGTGTGACTGTGCACATTACCCGAACTCTTTGAGTCTCAGTTTCTTCATTTGTAAACATTGGGCTAATAACAATACCCACTTTGCAGGGTTCGCCTGGAAACTAAATGATGTTATGCACACAAGTCTCAATTTGCCAAACAAATGAAGAAGCAAGTGAATGAAAGGCTATTAAAACCTCCTGGGCAGGCTCGGCATCCATAGCACAGTGGCTACAGCACCAGTCACATACACCGAGGGTGGTGGATTTGAACCGCTAAATAACAATGACAACTGCAATAAAAAATAGCCAGGTGTTGTGGCAGGTGCCTGTAGTCCCAGCTACTTGGGAGATTGAGGCAAGAGAATCGCTTACCTAAGCCTAAGAGTTTGAGGTTGCTGTGAGCTGTGACACTACAGCACTCTACCAAGGGCAACATAGAAAGACTGTCTCAAAAAAAAAAAAAAAAACCTCCTGGGCAGTGAACTCTTCTGGAATAGGGACGTTGTCTTTCTTTCTTTCTTTCCTTTTTTTTTTTTAGACAGAATCTGATTCTGTCACCCTGGGTAGAGTGCCATGGCATTGTCATAGCTCACAGCAACCTCAAACTTGAGCAATCCTCTTGTCTCAGCCTTCCAAGTAGCTGGGACTACAGGCACCCATCAAAATGCCCGACTAAGGCAGCACCTGTGGCTTAGTGGGTAGGGTACTAACCCCATATACTGAACCCACTGGCTGGGTTCAAACCCGCCACCCAGCCAAACAACAGAAAATAGCCAGGCATTATGGTGGGTGCCTATAGTCCCAGCTACTTGGGAGGCTGACACAAGAGAATCACCTAAGCCCAGGAGTTAGAGGTTGCTGTGAGCTATAACACCACACCACTCTACCCAAGGGCGACAAACTGAGACTCTGTCTCTAAAAAAACAAACAAAGAAAACCTGCCCAGCGAGTTTTTCTACTTTTAGTAGGGACTGGGTCTCTCATTGCTCAGGCTGGTCTTGAACTTCTGAGCTCAGGTGATCCACCTGCCTTGACTTCCCAGAGTGCCAGGAATACCAGTGTGAGCCGCCATGCCTGGCTGCTGTCTTTCTTTTTTACATCATGTAATATCTGAATCCCAGTGTGGGCACATTCTCCAGTGCAGTGGTTTTCAAAGTGGGGTCCTCCTGACCAGCATCCTCAGCATCACCTTGGGGCTTGTTAAAAATGCACATTCTCAGGTCCCACCCCAACCTACTGAATCAGAGACCCTGGAGAGGGAGCCCAGGAATCTCTACATAACAAACCCTGCAGCTAGTTCTGATGAACACTGAAGTTTGAGATCCACCAGTCTGGCACAGAGAGGCTCCACAGTGTTTGTGTAAATGAATGTTCAAATCTGTAAACTATGTGGTTTGAGTTAGAATTGACTGTAAGCTCCGGAAGTCAGGGACCATGGTTTGCTCAGCACCTAGTAGACACAGGCACGTCCACGTGCTCAAAAAGTGTTTATGAAAGGAATAAGCGAAGAACACTTTCGGTTCTTTTTAGGGTTGTCCTTATTTATTTATTTAGACAGAGTCTCACTCTGCTGCCCCAGGCTAGAGTGCCTTGACATTGGCCTAGCTCACAGCAACCTGAAACTCCGGGGTTCAAGTAATCCTCCTGCCTCAGCCTCCCAAGTAACTGGGTTACAGGCGCCCACCACATCTGGCTAATTTTTCTATTTTTAGTAGAGACAAGATTCTTGCTCTTGCTCAGGCCAATCTCAAAATCCGAAACTCAAGCAATCCTTCCGCCACAGCCTCCCAGAGTACTAGGATTATGGGCCTGAGCCACCGCGCCCAGCCAAAAGTTCTTTCCCAGGATTGATGGAAGGATCAAGACAAAAACTAAGTGTCCTCATATGCATAATTGAAAAGTACTGTCACATTGGTGAGCCCTTAGAGACTCACGGAGAACCCCCAGAGAGGTCTGGTGTCCCCTCCCTGCTGCAATCCAGAGCTTCAGGCAACTCAAGCGTTGTGATACAGGCACACACCTGCCAGACCTTGGCCATCCACAGGAAGAGGATGCAAACGTTTAAGGTGGGTAAACACCTTTGACAAGGAAGGAACAGTAGTTAATGGCCCCACTATGGCACAGAGTAGATACTCTCTAAATGTCTGATAAATAAATGACCCTTGATCAGGAAAGCATAGGAGTTAATTGCATAGGTTTTAGTCAGACAGACATGGGTTTTTTTCTCCCCCTTATCCTATTGCTTTGCCCCGGGGTCACCAAAACAAGGTTGATTTGTAGGAGTGATACTGGGTGTCCTTCTCTTGTTTCTAAAGTTTGATGTTTATTTTTTATTATTATTTTTTTAGACAGAGTCTCACTTTTCTGCCCTTGATAAGAGTGCCAGGGCATCACAGTTGACAGCAGCAATTTCAAACTCGTGGGTTCAAGTGATTCTCTTGCCTCAGCCTCCCAAGTAGCTGGGATTACAGGCACCAGCCACAAGGCCCAGCTGGTTTTAGAGACGGGATCTCACTCCTGCTCGGGCTGGTCTTGATCTCCTGAGCTCAAGAAATCCACCTGCCTCAGCCTTCCAGAGTGTTAGGATTACAGGCACAGGCCACTACATCTGGCCTATCTGTGTATTCTTTTTTTTTTTTTCTTTGAGACAGAGTCTCACTATGTCACCCTCGGTAGAGTGCTGTAGTGTCACAGCTCACAGCAACCTTAAACTCTTAAGCTTAAGCAATTCTCCTGATGCAACCTTCTGAGTAGCTGGGACCACAGGTGCCTGCCACAACACTCAGCTATTTTTTGGTTGCAGTTGTCATTGTTGTTTAGCAGGCCCAGGTAGGCCTCAAACCTGCCAGCCTTGGTGCATGTGGCCGGCACCTTACTTACTGAGCTACGGGCACCAAGCCATTACCTGTGTATACTTATTTAGCTATCAAGTTTCTAAAAATCATGAATGAGTGTTGAAGTTTTCAGCTGTTTTTTCTCTGTCTATGGAGATGGTCACATTTTCCTTTAATTTAAGGTGGAGAATTGCATGGATGGCTTTCTTTCCTTTCTTTGAGGGCAGGAATTTGTGTTATGCACTAGTGTCAGAACAGCACCCAGTGCTGAGAAACAGATTCAAGGACAAGCTTTCAAAAAGTAGCATTTCTGGCTTGGCATCTGTAGCTCAAGCGGCTAAGGCGCCAGCCACATACATTGGAGCTGGCGGGTTCGAATCCAGCCAGGGTCTGCCAAACAATGATGACAACTACAACCAAAAAATAGCTGGGCATTGTGGTGGGCACCTGTAGTCCCAGCTACTTGGGAGGCTGAGGCAAGAGAATTGCTTAAGCCCAAGAGTTTGAGGTTGCTGTGAGCTGTGATGCCACAGCACTCTACTAAGGGTGACATCTTGAGACTCTGTCTTGTCTCCAAAAAAAAAAAAAAAAGTAGTATTTCTGTCTCATATTCAGTGCATCTGAAAATCTTGGAGTTTTGTAGCAAATGTGCCAACACTGTCCTTTCATTCCTGGATCAATCCAACATGACTGTGATTTGTTCTTATTTTGCAAGGCTGCATTCAATTGGCTAGATTTTATTTACAATTCATGTCTATTTAAGAGAATTAATCTATAATTGTCTTTTCTTGCCTTGCCCTTGTCTGGTTTCAAGGTCAAGGTTTTCCTGACCTCATAAAATAAATTGTATGACTTTTCCTCATTATCTATTCTCTGAAAAATGTATAAGCTCAAAGTTAAGATTAAAGAAAACTTGCCTGTAAAACCATTTGGCTCTGACATCATTCATGGGCAGAAACCCTTCACTGCCAGTTCAAGTTAGTAAATAATTCCCATTCCTTCTTGGGCCACTTTGAGTAAATTTACTAGAAAATTGTCCCTTGTACAGACATTTCACCTTGGCCTCACTGGCTGCTTTGCCTGAGAACTTTTTATTTTGAAATCTTTATTGAGGTATATTTTATATAACATAAAGTTCACCAATTTCAGGTAGACAATGTACATTGCAATGATTTTTAGAAATTTTATCAGCCAGGTGAGGTGGCTCACACCTGTAATTCCAGCCCTTTAGGAGGCTGAAGTGGGTAGATTGCTTGAGCTCTGGAGTTTGAGACCAGCCTGAGCAAAAGCAAGACCCTGCTTCTACTAATAATAGAAAAACTAGCCAGGCTCCATGGCAGGTATCTGTCATTCCAGCTAGTTGGGAGGCTGAGGGAAGAGGATCGCTTGAGCCCAAGAGTTTGATGTTGCTGTGAGCTATGATGGTACAGCACTCTGTTGAGGTTGACAAAGGAGGCTGGGCATGGTGGCATACCTGTAATCCTAGCACTCTGGGAGGCAGAGGTGGGTGGATTGCCTGAACTCACAAGTTCAAGAACAGCGTAAGCCAGAGCAAGACCCTGCCTCTAAAAATAACTGGGCATTGTGGCGGGCATCTATAGTCCCAGCTACTTGGGAGGCTGAGGCAAGAGAATCGCTTGAGCCCAAGAGTTTGAGATTGCTGTGAGCCATGACACCATGGCACTCTACTGAGGGCAACATAGTGAAACTGTCTAAAAAGAAAAAAAAAGACATCTCACCATGAAAGCACTAAAAAAATAGCAGCATGCAGATCTAAAATATGATGTACCTCTCTCACCTGGACAAAAACCACATGATCAGCTTACTTAGTACAATATTTCTTAAGGAAATACTTAAGAAAATTCAACACTCCGTCCTGATTATTATTTTTTCTTTTTTTTTTCTTTTTTCTTTTTTTTTTTTTTTTGAGACAGAGCTTCACTCTGTTGCCCTGGCTAGAGTCCCATGGTGTCATAGCTCACAGCAACCTCAAAATCCTAGGTTCAAGTGATCCTCTTGCTTCAGCCTCCCAAGTAGCTGGGACTACAGGCGCCTGCCACAGTGCCCAGCTAGTTTTCCTATTTTTAGTAGAGATGGGGTCTCCCTCTTGCTCAGGCTGGTCTCGAACTCCTGAGCTCAAACAATCCACCCATCTTGGCCTCCCAAATTGCTAGGATTACACACATGAGCCACCGAGACCGGCCACTCCTTCCTGACTCAAAAAACAACCCAAGAAACTAAAAATAGACAGAAACTTCCCCAACCTCTTAACCTGATAAAGAGCATGTGTGAAAAACCCACAATTGGTGTCATATCTAATGGTGAAATACTGAATGATTCTCCATGGACGCTGCCCCAAGATAAAACACAAGAATGTGTCCACTCCCTCCGTTTCTATTCAGTGTTGTACCAGAGTAGACACTCCGGTAGTAGTAGCTGGGACTGCAGGCATCCTCCACAATGCCCAGCTATTTTTTTGCTGCAGTTTTCATTGTTGTTTAGCTGGCCTGGGTCAGTTTTAAACCTGCCAGCCTCGGTGTATGTGGCTGACACTGTAACCACTGTGCTTTGGGCACCGAGCCTGAGATTTCTTTGAAAAAAACTTCAGATTAATGTGAGGGTACCAATGATTAGGTTACATTTTTTTTTTTTTGAGACAGAGCCTCAAGCTGTCCCCCTGAGTAGAGTGCTGTGGCATCACAGCTCACAGCAACCTCCAACTCCTGGGCTCAAGCGAGTCTCCTGCCTCAGCCTCCCAAGTAGCTAGGACCACAGGCACCCGCCACAATGACCGGCTATTTTTTGGTTGCAGCTGTCATTGTTGTTTTTGGCGGGCCCGGGCTGGATTCGAACCCGCCACCTTAGGTGTATATGGCTGGTGCCTTAGCCACTTGAGCCACAGGCGCCAAGCCAGGTTACATTATTTATGTTTATTAGGTAAAGTCCAAATTGACTTGGGTCCCTCCCCCAGGTGTGCCATATACTTGTCCATTGTGCCTGGGAGGTGAGGGCATCCCCATCATCCTCCCAGCTCCCCTCTCCTCCCTCCCTCCCACTTGAGCTTAATAGTTTTTCTCTTGAGTGGGCATGTATTTGTTCCTCAATTTGTTTCATACTGATATTGAGCATATTGGATACTCCCTTTTCCATTCTTGTGGTACTTTACTGAGGAGAATGTTCTCCAACCTCCTTGCAGGTTTAATGGTAAGATTTCAGGCATCATAATTAGCCAGTGTGGGGAAAGGAGGCTGTTTCTGGGAGGAAATCAGCTGGGCAAACATATGCTCTGGCACTGACCAGGACAGCCCCCAACCCTCAGCCTGGGGGGACCAGCCCTACAGTTGGAAATGAACTTCAGAAAGCACAGTAAACATAAGTTGTAGTTTAATGCCCAACTATCACAACACAAGGAGGCTTACATGGTGCTCATCGAGGAGGCAAGAACCAGGCAAGACCAGGCCAGGGGCAAATGACTCGTACAGGGAGCAGTTTCCCTCTGGCCCAGCTCACTCTCCAGACAAATGTGCCACGTACAAGGCTTCTTCATGTCACCCTGGAGCCAGTAGGCTGGCCAAGCTGTGGCCACCATGGTCTTTGAGGGTTCTCGTGGGAGAATGGGAGCCCCAGGATGAGGGGGGGACCTCAGTATACAATGACAAGAACCAGAAAGCTGCTTCCAAACAACCCCAAAAGGCTTTCACTTCAAATTCGCTAAGCCACACAGCCCTGAGATGCTGAAGCACCCAAACTCACTCACTAAAGCTCTAAACGCGGTGCAGAACTGAGGCTGAAAACAAAGTCAGAACCATCGAAAGCCAGTTTTGTGAGCTTCACCACATCCCTCTTCTTCCCTCTAGCTATGTCAGCTGCCCGACTGGACTTCTCTGGAAAAGGGATACTTCTTCTGGCCCAAGAAGCTGAGGCAAGAGGATCACTTGAGCCCAAGAGTTTAAGGCTGCTGTGAGCTATGACACCAAGTCATTCTACCCAGGGTAATAATGAGACTGTCTCAAAAAAATTTTTTTAAAAAAGGAAGTCTCTTTGAATCTTCAATTTTGCTGAACAATTCTGCTGGGCTCTCTGAAGCCCTTGAGCTTTGATGTCCCTGGGGACATGAGCAAATCGGGGACTGCTGGAAGGGCTGGGAAATTTCTAGGCAGAAAATTAAAACTTGGCTCCAAGCCCATAGTTCAGTGGTTAGGGCGCTAGCCACATACATCCAGGCTGGTGGGTATGAACTCAGCCTAGGCCTGCTAAACAACTACCAAAAAAAAAAGTCAGGCATTGTGATGGGCGCCTGTAGTCCCAGCTATTTGGGATGCTGACACAAAAGAATCTCTTAAGCCCAAGAGTTTCAGATTGCTGTGATCTGCAACACCACAGCACTCTACTGAAGGCAACATAAACTGTCTCAAAAAAAAAAAAAATTAAAAAATTAAAACTAGTCTCCTGCCCTGGTTTTACAGCTTACCTGGCTCCTAAAGGAAATACCACTTAAAATGGCATCCTGAAAACACTCCATGGAACTTGAGAGGTTTCAAGTGCCACTGGTAAGGAAGAGGCATGAGCTTGTTTTCCACACCAAGCCTGAGGCTGAGCCTGGGAGGGCCAGCCCCTTGGCCAGGCCTGATGTGGAAGGGACAGCACAGAGGGGACAGAGGTGGCTGCTCAGGACACAGGCCATGGGGCCCAAGGCAGCCCCTCTGTCTAACCCTGTGGATGGGCATTTGGGAGGGTGTGCCTGAATTCCAGCCAGATGCCAGTGTTAAACTCAGCCCCAATGGGTCCCACAGGCCTCTTCGCCCTTTTCTCCAATTTAGCTCTATGAGAAACCTCCAGACAGAGCCCAAGGCAGGGGAGTCAAACGTCTCTGTCCTCAGAGATGGCACATAGCTACATGGCAACTTAGAGGAGACCTTAGAATAGCAATGCTGTCTCCAGGTCCCCTTGCCCAAACAAGGTCCCATGCAGCACCCCAGTCCCCATCCAAGGGCCTAGGTGGTCCCAGGACTTCAACATGGGCTTCTAAGGAGTCTCCTGAGTATCTGGGGAAGGGAGACAAAAGCCACTTCTGTAAAGTGTACAAAAATAGGGCTACCCGTTTACAGAGCAGGGTAGCTGTAACCTGCTGACTGTTCCTAGGAAGGGGCTAACCTGGGGGCCCAGGAAGGTGAGCAAATGTCCTTAGTGACAGTAGTTCACACTGGGCCCCACCTCTACACAGCCCACCTCCCAACCTTCAGATACCAGTCAGCTCAGGGGCAGCCCAGCAAAGCTAACTTTGTATCTCAAACAAACGTAATGCTACAAACTTTAGGGGGGAAAAGTGCTACCCAGCTGAGACCCCGAGGAAACGTAGCTCCCTGCTGCCTCTCCCCAGAAGGCACAGTGATGACTCAGCCCACAGCATCCAAATCCAAGTCTAGGTAGAGAAGGGTCAAAGGGACCATGTGGCATGCTGAAGCCACCGGGGGGATAGGATGAAACTGAAAGACCCCCAAGTCTAATGAGCTCACATGAATCCATCTCCCCAGTAGCTGCTGAGGGCTGGTCTGCCACCAAGATCCTTCCCTCTCACCTACCTCTTTAGCATTCTAGTGACAAAAGGAGCAAACATGCCACCAAGCCTTGGTCACCTCTGTCCTTGGGTCTGACTGAGAGGGGCAAGGGGAAGCCCTTAAAGAATCACCTCCTTCAACAAACAAGGCAAAAATATCCTCCCAGGGAAGCGGAGGATGGGACCAGCAAATACAAGGGAAGCAATCGGCAGTTTCTTGTTTTAACCCCACCCTTCTGGAGGGTGGAGCTACCTCTGCCTCCAGGTCCTTGGTGTAAAACGGCCCTGTGTTCCAATTCTGCTGATTGCCCAGAAAGATCATTTTTATGTTCTAAGAGGTGGAGGAAGTAAGAAATTCCACAGGAAAGGGGGTCTTTGTAACGGGCTGCTCCTATTTCCACAGGAGCCTCGGAGCTGCCTGCCCTGGAATGGCTCCCTAGAACCACCTCTGGGACAGGATGTTCTCAAATCGAGAGGCCTAAGTGCAATTAGTTAGCGTCCGGCAGACTGGGTGGTCCTCAGAGACCAACTCTCAGGGCTGCGGGGAGTGTTGACCTGGGGCCCTGGAAGCCCAGGCTGGCCCTGGGACCACAACAATGATAGGTGCCCACAGGCCTGAGGAGCAGTCTCACTAAAGACTAGAACCATCTCCCTGCTAAAACTCAGGGAGGACAAACAAAACTCAATCTGAAATAAATACAAAGGCATTAAGTGCTTCTTGGTAAATTGAGGGTCCTAATTACCCCTCAAAAGGAGGTAGCAGGGCCCTTCCCTGGACCTGGTCACCTCACCTAGTCCTTCACTGAGAAGTCAGAGGTCAGAAGACTGAAGGGGCCTTCCCTGGCCCAGCTTATGTTGGGAAGGACAGGCCCCAACCCCTGATAGACTCCTCACCCGTATCTTCCACATCTCCCCACACAGCTTCTAACAGCAGGGAGTCAGGAAAGGAGACCCCATACCCTGAGGACAGCACCTCGCGTCCAATGCCCCTGTGTGGGCAGAGGGCCTGCCAGCCTGTCTGTGAGGAGGTAGAGACAGGAGCAAGGCTGCTGGGGTAGACAGGGTCGCTCAGTTAATCAATAGGTCCCCAAGATCATAGGAGTCAAAGAGGTCGCTGATGCCTTCACCCCCATCCAGGCCCCACAGGTAGTCGTCCTGGTCCAAGGGTGGGGAGAAGCTGATCAGAGGGGAGCTGCACGCTGCGGTTGGGGACAGAAACTGGTCCTCTGTCTGCTGCAGGAGTGGGTGTGGCAGCTCTGGCATACTGTCAGTGGCCTCCAAGGGGACAAGGGATGGCGGTGGTGGTGGCAGTGGTGGTGGCGATGGGATCTGCTGGGGTGCTGAAAATAAATAGACACGGGTCATATGTAGCCTTGGTGCCCAAACCCCTCTGGAGCTGAAGTTTGGCCTCAGCACACGAGAACATATTTCTAGCTCTCTGGACAACTGTGCACCTTTCTCTCTCCTCAGCCTGCCCCACACTAACACTGCAGGGATACCTCCTGTTTCCAGCACCAACTCCAGCACCTTCCTCATCCTCCCACTCCCTCTCCCCTCCCACCTCTCCTCTTACAGGGGGTAAACGTCCTACTCTCAAAATCCACCTCCAGCCTCTACACCCCTCCAACTCACCTCTGTGTCTTTTCACCTTCAAGGACCTTATCCCTGAAATAGTTTCCTCTTTTCCTTTATCATCCACTTCTCTCACTCTACTAGATCATTCTCATCAACACGCAGGCATACGCTAATAACTAGTATCTTTAAAAAGCATCCTCCCAGGTCAGCACCTGTGGCTCAAGCGGCTAAGGCGCCAGCCACATACACCTAAGCTGGCGGGTTCGAATCCAGCCTGGGCCTGACAAATAACAATGACGGCTGCAACCAAAAAATAGCCGGGCGTTGTGGCAGGAGCCTGTAGTCCCAGCTACTTGGGAGGCGAAGGCAGGAGAATCGCTTGAACCCAGGAGTGGGGGGTTGCTGTGAGCTGTGATGCCACTGCACTCTACCCTGGTGACTGCTTGAGGCCCTGTCTCAAAAAAATAAAATAAAAACCATCCTCCCTTAAAGGATAGTCCTTTTGGCTTGGCACCTGTAGCTAGTAGCTAGGGCGCCAGCCACATACACCAGAGCTGGCGGGTTCAAATCCGGCCCGGGCCTGCCAAATGGTTGTCAATAACAATGACAACCAAAAAATAGCCGGGCATTGTGGCAGGTGCCTGTAGTCCCAGCTACTTGGGAGTTTGAGGCAAGAGAATTGCTTAAGCCCAAGAGTTTGAGGTTGCTGTGAGCTGTGATGCCACAGCATTCTACTGAGGGTGACATAGTGAGACTGTCTAAAAAAAAAAAAAAAAAAAAAAAAGGACAGTCTTTTCAATAAATAGCGCTGAGAAAACTGGACATCCACATGCAAAAGAATAAAGTTGGACCCTTACCAAAGACCATATATAAAAATTAATTCAAAATGAATCTAAGACCTAAATGTAAGACCTGAAACTACAAACCTCTTAGAAGAAAACACAGAACAACAAAAGCTTTTTTTTTTTTTTTTTTGTAGAGACAGAGTCTTTCTTACTTTACTGACCTCAGTAGAGTGCCGTGGCATCACACGGCTCACAGCAACCGCCAACTCCTGGGCTTAGGCGGTTCTCTTACCTCTGCCTCCCAGGTAGCTGGGACCACAAGTGCCTGCCACACAACGCCTGGCTATTTTTTTGTTGCAACTTGGCTGAAGCTGGGTTTGAAACCACTACCCTCCATATATGGGGCTGGTGCCCTACCCATTGAGCCACAGGTGCCGCCCAACAAAAGCTTCATGTTAGCTTTGGCACCAGGCTTGGTACAATAGGTGCTCAGCTCACATCAGCGTTGTAAAAAAATCACATGGGGCACAGTGGCTCACTCCTATAATCCCAGCTGTCCAGGAGGCCAGGGTCCATGGATATCCTTAGCTCAGGAGGTAGAACTAGCCTAAGCAAGAGTGAGGCCCCATCTCTAAAATTAACTGGCTTAGTGGTGGGCACCAGTAGTCCTAACTACTTGGAAGGCTAAGGCAAGAAGATCAATTGAGCCCAAGAGTTTGAGGTTGCTATGAGCTATGACGCCACAGCACTCTATCTAGGGTGACAGGGAGACTCTGTCTCAATAAATAAATAAATAAATAAATAAAATCACATTCATTCTGTATCATCTCCCATAACCCACTCAACATGTGTGAAGAAATTTTAAGTGTCCCCCTTTTAGAGATGCAGGGCCTGAGGCTTAGAGAGGTTAATGTGACTTGCCACAGTCACCAAGTCACTAAGAGATGAGGTACAACCGTAGACTCAACTCTCCCAATTTCAAATCCTGTGCCAACAGCTATCTCCAAATGTCAGAACCTAGAGGGACGTCAGAGGTGACCCTGATTCAAACTCCTTCCATTACAGATGAAGAAAACCAAGACTGCAAAGGGTTAACGATTCCGCTGGTGATGCCAGGACTGCAGTGGCCTCTGCTATGGGCCTGGCCTCTGGTACTCAGACCCCAAAATGACTCTGCTTCAGGCCAGAAAATGGAACGTGTATGTACATCCTCAGGAAAATGTCCCCCTGCTCCCTTCAGCAGAGATGACACTAGCTCACATGGCGAGGGTGGAGGGGACAGCTGTGGCATGCGAGCTGGCCCCACTGACTGTTCTGTAAGCTTCTACTCCTGTCTGGATCTCAGGCTCTTCATCTGTAAAACGGAGGTAAAAAGTTCACCCTTGCTTACGCTGTGGACCTGCCACCTCCGCCCAGATTTCAGAGGACAGCTGAAGTGCAAGTGGTTCTAACTTTGGAGAGCTGTGCACATGTTGACAGTTCAGTGAGGAAGCAGAGCAGGAGGGGGAGCCCAAGGGTGGGGCACAGGTCTGGGATGGGAGATAGGCACTAGGGAGGTGCCCAGAGGGACAGATGGCTGGCACAGGGAGAAGTCCTGGTTTCTGGGTGAGGCTGACAGTCACAGGAGAGGTTCCTAGAGAAGAGCCTGGGAACCTAGAAGGAACCTGGGTCTGGGTTCTTGTCCCAACCTGGCCACCAACTTGCTGTGTGACCTTACAGAAGCCGCTTGCCCTCTCTGAGCCTCTTTATTCACATGTAAAAAGAAGGATGGCAGTAGATTAGAGGTCAACAAACTTCTGTAAAGGGCTGGAGAGTATTTTAGGCTTTAATCTCTGTCACACAGTTACCTACTTTTTCTTTCCCCCAGCAATTCTTTAAAAACGTAAAAACCAGGGCTGGACACATTGGCTCATGCCTGTAATCCTAGTACTCTGGGAGGCCAAGGCTGGTGGATGGCTTGAGCTCAGGAGTTCAAGACCAGCCTGAACAAGAGTGAGATCCCTGTCTCTGCTAAAAGTAGAAAAACTAGCTGAGCATTGAGGTGGGCATCAGTAGTCCCAGCTACTCAGGAGACTGAGGCAAGAGGATTGCTCAAGCCCAGTTTAAGGTTCATTGTGTTGTTGTTGAGAGAGTCTCACTTTGTCACCCTGGGTAGAGAATAGTGGCATCATAGCTCACAGCAACCTCAAACTCCTGGGCTCAAGCAATTCTCTTGCCTCAGCTTCCCAAGTAGCTGGGATTATTGGTGCCCACCACAATGCCCAGCTATTTTAGAGATGGGGTCTTGCTCTAGCTCAAGCTGTGTCTCAAACTCGTAAGCTCAGGCGATCCGCCTGCCTTGGCCTCCCAGAGTGCTGGTATTACAGGAATGAGCCACCATGCCTGGCCTGAGTTTGAAGTTCTTATGAGCTATGACCCCACGGCACTCTACCAAGGGTGAGAGAGTAAGATACTATCACACACACACACACACAAAGAAATTGCTGTAAGAATAATATAATCATGAATATACCTGGTATACATAGTTCAAATATTAGTTATTATAGCTTAAGAAAGTTGTGAGTCCTCCTCAGAAAACAGTTTCCATTTATTCCAGATTTTTTTTTTTGCAGTTTTTGGCCAGGCCTGGGTTTGAACTTGCCACCTCCGGCATATGAGGCCAGCACCCTACTCCTTTGAGCCACAGGCGCCGCCCCATTTATTCCAGATTTATAGAGTGCTAGAGCTTTGCTGTTAGCAGTTGTTAAAGTTGTCACAGTATTATACTTGTGGCCATGGCGGTAATGACAATGGTAGCTAACCATTATTGCCAGGCACTGTTCCAAGTGCTTAGCTTGTATTAACTCATCAATCCTCACAACCTATGAGTTACATACTATTACTTACTATGCCCAATAGATGAGGAAATTGTCCAAGTTCCCATAGCTGGTAAGTGGAAGAGCTGAGATTTGAATCCAGGCCCTCCTCTGCCCCAGAGCATCATCAGCCTCCCCAGTGAGGCTTTATAAAGTATAAAGTGTGAAGAGGATGAATGTACCCCCAGCTGCTAGGCAGACAGTAGGCATCTAATGCATATTGACGTGGAAGAGAACACTAAGGCCAATGGCTGTCCCCACCTCATGTCAGGGGGCCCTACCTGAGGATGCTCTGGGTTCCATCATCCTAGGGTGGGTGCTGCTGCTGGGCTGGGCGGAGTCAGGGCTAGGGCTGAGGGTGGTGGTGGAGGGGAGGGGCTCCTTGGCAGGGCTATCTGGCTCCTGCTCCTCTGGGCACAGGTAGACTTCGATGGGCCCTTGGGTGCTCTTGAGATAGATCTGCAGGTTCTCCTAGAGGAGGAAGAGAAGCCAGGTCATGGCTCTGGGCAGCTGGACACTGACCTGCGGTTGGTGTGTAGATGGACATGGGTGGCTGTGGCCATCCAGGTGTGGAAGCCCAACGCCTGAGCTGGGCAGAGGCCTGCTCCAGGTGGACTCCGCTGTCTGGGCCCAGGTCCTCTTCTTTTAGGGAGAACACCTTGATGTTCCTTGAGAAATCACTCTTCCCACACTCCTAGGTCATGTAGTTTGAGGGCCACACCCTTCCCCAACTCCAGTGGGTGACTTCTGATGCAGCCAAGAAAGTCAGAGTGATGTGAGTGGCTCAGGATGGTTGTGGCTCAGGTTGACCCAAGCATTAGGTCCAGAACTATCGCTGGACTTGTGGGAAAAGGAAGCTCCTTCCCACTGGGAGTGTTGAGCTGGTATCAAAAAAGCTCAGTCTGTCACTGCAATGGGAGGGCTCATCTGGAAATGGATAGAGGCAGTATGGAGAAAAGTAGAGTGAAAGATGGAGAGTACGAGACAGATCCTAAGTCACAGTTCAGGCACCTACAGCCAGTCTTGCCTCCGATCTCCAAATCTCTCTCACTCCCTCCCCTTGGACTTGTCACTTGGTTCCCACCACCCCTTAATCCAGCTGGACTTGGCTTTCTACTTGTAACCAAGAATCCTGATACTTCGCCTTCCCACCCTGCCTCTTCCTTACCACATACTGCAAATTAAGCCACAACTGACCATGCACGTTATCCCAGCGCATGTTCAAAGTATTCACTCCTCTGTTCATGCACCTAGCAAAAATTCTATTCCTTCTTTAAGACCCAGTTTGACTGTCACCATCTGGGCTGCTTCCTCTATTCTGTGTGCTCTCAGACCACATCTTCAGCCTATAAGTGACAGCATCATTGTTTGCCATGGGTCTTTTCCTCACCGGGTCCTGAACACCTCCAAGGGATAGGAGGGCCTTAATTATCTCTGCAGCCCAAGTTCCTGCTTTAAATAAATTATTTCTTGAGCCCTCATCATGTGCCAGGCCCTGGGCTAGGGATGTAAGGTCAGCAGAACACTCTCTTGTGAAGCTTACACTGTTAATAGATCGTGTAATCCCACTAAATACATCCCAGCAAATGAAGATCAGCAGTGGAAAAGCACAGGTGGTTATGAAGTCTGGGGGTGATCAGCGAAGGTTTTCTTAAGAAAATAACATTCAAGGCTCGGTGCCTATAGCTCAAGAGGCTAAGGTGCTGGCTATATACACCAGAGCTGCTGGGTTCAAATCCAGCGCTGGCCTGCCAAACAATGACAACTACAATCAAAAAATAGCCAGGTGTTGTGCAGAGTGCCTGTAGTCCCAGCTAATTGGGAGGCTGAGGCAAGAGAATTGCTTAAGCCCAGGAGTTGGACGTTGCTATGAGCTGTGATACCATGGCACTCTACCCAGGGTGACAGCTTGAGGCTGTGTCTCAAAAAAACAAAACAAACAAACAAAAAAAACACGAAAATGACATTCAAGTTAAGACCTGTAGGATGAATAGCAATAAACCTGGCAGAGAGAGGGAAGAGCATCTCAGCTGGAGGGAACATGTATGAAGGTCTTTCACTAGGAATGAGCTCAGAGTGATGGGGAAACTGCAGACAGGTCAGTGTGACTGAAGCAAAGGTAGATGGGGCAAGAGGAGGCTGTGAAGGTCAGCTGGGGTCAGAACACTGAAGGTCTCATGGGGAATGTTAAGAATTTTGAACTTATGTGGCTCAAGCGGCTAAGGCGCCAGCCACATACACCTAAGGTGGCGTGTTCGAATCCCCAGCCTGGGCCCACCAAACAATAATGATGGCTGCAACCAACAAATGGCCGGCTCTGTGGCGGGCGCCTGTAATCCCAGCTACTTGGGAGGCTGAGGCAGGAGACTCCCTTGAGCCCAGGAGTTGGAGGTTGCTATGAGCTGTGATGCCATGGTACTCTACCCAGGGGGATAGCTTGAGGCTCTGTCTCAAAAAAAAAGAATTTTGAACTTAGCCAAGTACAGTGGGTCACACCTATAATCTTAACACTATGCAGGGCCAAGGTGGGCGGGTCACTTGAACTCAGGAGTTCAAAACCAGCTTAATGAGCAAGAGTGAGACCCCATCTCTACTAAAAACAGAAAAACTAGCCAGGTGTGGTGGTGTCAGGTGTGGCACTATAGTCCCAGCTACTGGGGAGGCTGAGGCAAGAGGATCACTTGAACCCTGGAGTTTGGGGTTGTTGTGAGCTATGATGATGCAACGGCACTCTACCCAGGGTGATAGAGTGAGTCTGTCTAAAAACTTTCATCTGGGACAGCATGGTCAGCATGAAAGGATTTTGTGAGCACTAACATCGTTGTATGTAGGGATGTGTGTGTGCTCACAGAAACCCAAGGCTGGTTGGATGCAGGAGCCCAGAATCAGATTTTCTCAGGCCAGTACTCCGTCTCTGTTTTGCTTTTTCCAGCTTCCGCCATTTCTGTCCAAGCTTGAAGGCCACCAATATTACCATGGACACCAGAATGGACCCAGGAAGCTTGGAGTTTGGCATGGCCAGGAACACTGTCTACAGAGCTGCCTGAGATTCTCCCAACCTGGCTTTTCACCAAGTACTTCCCCTCTCACCTCAGGCTTCTCGGGCACTTCCAGTCTGGTCTGTGGAGGGGCCTTGACAGCAATCACTGTCTGCTCCTTAAAGTTGCCAACAGCACGGATATCCTGGTAAGTCACGTAGGCCAGTGTAGGAGCAAGAGAGTCAAGAAAAGTGACGGGTCAAAATCCAAACCCCTAGCCTGCTAGGCATGGCCTTCACCTCCCTCTCCTAAGCCTCTGAACATCACATCCTCACTCCGTGTGCATCTTAGAAATAACTGACATCGGTAACCTATCCTTTCAATACTATAAACTAACCCTGGATCCCTTTAGAAAGCAAACGAAGGCTTTCATAAAAAAATGCTACCTTAGGGCAGCGCCTGTGGCTCAAAGGAATAGGGCGCAGGCCCCATATGCCGGAGGTGGTGGATTCAAACCCAGCCCCGGCCAAAAACTGCAGAAAAAAAAAAAAGCTACCTTACAACAGCTTTATATGTGAAGGCTTCATCTCTCAAATTAGATTTGCTTTAAGAAGGCAGGAATATTTGTTTATACTTTTTTTTTCTTTGGCCAGGGCTGGGTTTGAACCTGCCACCTCTGGCATATGGGGCCAGCGTCCTACTCCTTTGAGCCACAGGTGCCGCCCTGTTTATGCTTCTGACAATGCCTAGCATCTTTCTAAAAATACAAGGTCAGATCCAAAACCCAATTAGACACCAAATCATTTTGGAAATACACAAAAGAACCTTAGTAAAATCCAAGCTCTTTGACCTTACTCTTTCAATCCTAGGAATCCAAACTAAAAAAATAAGTGAAGAAACGTGAGAAAGTTCTATATACAAAGATAGTCCTATGTTGCTTATAAAAGCATTATCTTTTTTTTTTTGAGACAGAGCCTCAAGCTATCCCCCTGGGTAGAGTGCCATGGCATCGCAGCTCACAGCAACCTCCAACTCCTGGGCTCAAGAGAGTCTACTGCCTCAGCCTCCCAAGTAGCTGGGACCACAGGCACCTGCCATAATGCCCGGCTATTTTTTTTTTTTGGTTGCAGGCATCATTGTTGTTTGCGGGCCCAGGCTGGATTCGAACCCTCCACCTTAGGTGTATGTGGCTGGCACCTTAGCTGCTTGAGCCACAGGTGCCGAGCCAAAAGCGTTATCTTGATCTAAATATCCATCTGAGGCCTCATCAACAAACCTGAGTGCAGTCTGAGTAGGACAGTCTCAAACCATTAAATATGAGTTGAATCATAATGAAATCACTTGTCTGCAGGTAAAATGTGGTCAAATATCAGCAATTACATGGAGGTCATCCAAAAGGGTTATTTATAAAAGATAGGTAACAAGGCTCAGTGCCTGTGGTTCAAACAGCTAAGGCGCCAGCCACATATACCTGAGCTGGTGGGTTCGAATCCAGCCTGAGCCTGCCAAACAACAATGACGGTTGCAACCAAAAAATAGCCAGGCAGTGCGGCAGGCGCCTGTAGTCCCAGCTACTTGGGAGGTGGAGGCAGGAGAATCACTTGAGCCCAGGAGTTGGAGGTTGCTATGAGCTGTGATGGCATAGCACTCTCTCCAGGGCAACAGCTTAAGGCTCTGTCTCAAAAAAAAAGATAGGTAACAATAGGAAAATGTCTATGGTAAAAGCAGAATAAAAAATGTTATGTTCAACTGTATTTATTTTTATTTTATTTATTTATTTATTTGAGACAGAGTCTCACTTTGTCGCCCTTAGTAGAGTGCTGTGGCATCACAGCTCACAGCAATCTCCAACTCTTGGGCTTAGGCAATTTTCTTGCCTCAGCCTCCTGAGTAGCTGGAAATAGAGGCACTTAACACAACATCTGGCTATTTTTTGTTGTAATTTGACCAGGGCTGGGTTCGAACCCACCACCCTCGGTATATAGGGCCAGCGCCCTACTCACTGAGCCACAGGCACTGACAGTAATCTAAGACTCTTAAGCCCAAGCGATTCTCTTGCCTCAGTCTCCCGAGTAGCTGGGACTACAGATGCTTGCCACAACACCCAGCTATTTTTAAGAAACGGGGTCTCATTCTTGCTCAGGCTGAGCTCAAACTCCTGAGCTTAGGCAATCCACCTGCCTCAGCCTACCAGAGTTGTTAAATTATAGTTAAATAACACACACCTGGCTGGGCACAGTAGTTCATACCTGTAATCCTAGCACTCTGGGAAGCCAAGACTCAGAAGTTCAAGACCAGCCTGAGCAACACAAGACCAGTCCCTATTAAAAAAAAAAAGAAAAACTAGGGCGGCGCCTGTGGATCAAAGGAGTAGGGCGCTGGCTCCATATGCCGGAGGTGACAGGTTCAAACCCAGGCCTGGCCAAAAACTGCAAAAAAAAAAGAAAAACTAGCCAAACCTTGTTACAGGTACCTGTAGCCCTGGGTACCTGTTACAGGTATTCTGAAGGCTGAGACAAGAGGATCACCTGAGCCCAAGAGTTTGAGGTTGCTATTAGCTATGACACCACAGCATTCTACCAAGGGCAACAAAATGACTTTGTCTCTAAAATAAATAAATAAGTAAATACCACACACTGTGTATAGTTAAGGAGCAATGGCTATCTTAAATTGGTAGCTCATTATTTCTATTTTCTCCATGTTACAGATTTAAACACATGTGCTTGGCTCATTTTTAATGAGAATAGATTTGAAAGGAAAACATATTAAGGACGGAAGGTACAGAGGTGCGAACCACTGAG
>CAUYQV010145778.1:0-15676 GCA_963574575.1 Galagoides demidoff | reverse complement strand
TCTTATTTGCTATCCACATTCTGAACTAGATTTCTGACATCCCAGCCATTTGCTTGTGGATGGGGTCTTCACTTGTTTCTTCGCCATTTTCCTTTGGAGGAGTTGATCTATTCTGGTTATTTGAGTTGCCAGAGTTTTTCCGCTGGTTCCGCCCCATGCTGAGTTTACCTTGTTTGGAGGCCTTATCAGAACCGTTCAGTTGGTGGTGTCTTCTGGTTGCCCAGAGAGACAGGCAGAGCGTGTCTGTTGTCTTCTCCCAGTTCTCAGGTGCTGGGGCAGCTGGGGTGCAGTGGAACAGCAGCAGCTTTTGGTTGTATTTTTGGGGTCGTAGCTTTCCTCAGGAAGGTTGAAGTGAGCTCTTCAATCTTCTCTCTTGGCTCTGCTCCAAACCATCAGCCAATTTGCTAAACTTCTGTCCTTTTAGCCTCTTTCTGGACGGGAGCTTCCGTAAAAAGCTGGCTGCAGTCCGCCATCTTGGCTCCACCCCTCCAAGACCTAATTCTATCGCGGACCCCTAGATCACTCTCCCTCCAAAGAAACCCTAAGTGCCCCCTTCTATCATTGCCTGACTCAGCAGGAAGCAGTTAGATTGAGTCTTCATCCTTTTTCCCTAACAGCAGTTAGAGTTTCTACTCAGAGAGGGAGAGTTGATACCGGATAGGTGGCTCCCCAGTCATTTCTGTGGATCTTTGGGGAGGGTGAACCGGCTGCCTCCGCCTTGGTGGTGTTGGTGCTGTGGCAGCGAACAGAGGAACCAGCTGACTGAAGGGTAGGCCTGCGGCCCCTGCAGGAGGTCCCAGTAGCCATAGGGGCCAGACAACCACTGGGGAGACACCAGCACCTTAGGTTTCCCTCCCTTTACACTTAGGGATGAACAGGGAACCCCCATTTTCTAGGCCTGATCAATTTCATGTAAGTTTCCTAGGCCTGGGAATAAAAGGCATTGTAGCCATTCATTCACTTTCTAGGCAAGCTAAATGTAACTACAGAGGGTCCCAGACACACTAAATGTAACTACAGAGGGCCCCACTGGACCATATATATATATATACATACATATATCCCTAGACAAAGAGCCCAGAGTTAGTGAGACAGACTTACAGAGAAAGACAGAGAGAGAGAGCTTTTCTCTCCCAACTTGGAAGCTTTGGTGTTTTTGTATTATTTTCTGTAAATAAATCCTATCTTACCACTGATCTGTGGTCCGTGGATTCATTCTTCAAATCAGGGAGACCAAGAACCTACTGAAGAGCAAAATTCTAGTATCAGCGGCTTTGGACCCCGCATACGCCGGCTAAAAAAGGAAAACAATGATAACTGCAACAACAACAACAAAATAGCTGGGCATTGTGGCAGGTGCCTGTCGTCCAAGCTACTTGGGAAGCTGAGGCAAGAGACTCACTTAAGCCCAAGAGTTTGAGGTTGCTGTAAGCTGTGATGCCATGGCACTCTACTAAGGGTGACAAAGTGAGACTGCCTCAAAAAAAAAAGTCAATAACATAAGAAAATGATAAATTTACAAGTATTGAGGAAAGAACATACTTCTAAATAACCAATGGGTCAAGAAAGAAATTAGAAGAGAAAATCAAATAAAAATCTAAATTCTGGTAAAAACTTATCTGGGCAGTGAAAGCAGTCTTTAGAGGGAAATTTTAGCAGTAAATGGTCATATTAAAAGAAAAAAAAGTTTAGATCTCAAATGGAAAACCTAACCTTTCACCTTAAGAAAAAGAGTAAACTCAAAAAGGGGCGGGGGGCAAAAGAAAAGAAAGATAAAGATTATAGCAGACATAAATGAGATAAAGAATAGAAAATATACAGAGAAAACTGGCAAAACCAAAGATTGGTGAAAGATCAATAAAACTGAACCACCTGTATTTGACTGTGGAGGGCGGGAAAGAGAACCCTTTACTAAAACCGAGACCAAGGCAGGGTCATCCCTAAGGACCTTACATAAATTAAGCATAAAAGAATACTATGAACATTTGTATGTCAAGAAATTAGATAACTTAGATGATTAGATGAAATGGTCTGATAAAAACAAACTACAAAATTGACTCAAGAAGAAATAGACATTCTGAGTGTATCTATAAGAAGTACAGAGCCGGCTTGGGCTCCCGGCAGCGCACGCAGGGTGGAGTGCAGCTAGAGGGCCCCCGCGCCCCGCGCGCCACAGCCGTTGGGAAGCTCCAGACTCTAAAATGGCAGCGCAGCTTTCTCCAGGAAAGACTGCGGGCCAGACATGCACCTTCCTCTTCAAAAAGCCTGGGCGGAAAGGGGCTGCAGGCCGCAGAAAGCGCCCGGCCAGCAACCCAGAGCCAGGAGAGAGCAGCTGTAGCGACGAAGGCCTCTCGGTGGTTCGGCCGGAGAAGAAGTGGGTGGCCCACAATCCCATGATACAGAGGACTCGGGGCCGTGGTAAACAGAAGGCGGTTTTTGGCGATTTGAGCAGCGAGGAGGAGGAAGGAAATGCGCCTGAGAGTCTCGGGGTGGTTTATAAGTCCACCCGCTCGGCGAAACCCACGGGGCCAGAGGACATGGGGGCGACAGCTGTCTACGCCTTGGACACAGAGAAGGAGCTTGACGCACAAGCTATCTTTGAGCGCAGCCAGAAAATCCAGGCGGCGCTGAGGGGCAAGGAGGATGACAAGATCTATCGGGGAATTAATAATTATCAGAAATACATGAAGCCCAAGGATACATCAATGGGCAATGCCTCCTCCGGGATGGTGAGGAAGGGCCCCATCCGAGCGCCGGAGCATCTACGTGCCACCGTGCGCTGGGATTACCAACCCGACATTTGTAAGGACTACAAAGAGACTGGCTTCTGCGGCTTCGGAGACAGCTGCAAATTCCTCCATGACCGTTCAGATTACAAACATGGGTGGCAGATCGAGCGTGAGCTTGATGAGGGTCGCTACGGTGTCTATGAGGACGAAAACTATGAAGTGGGAAGCGATGATGAGGAAATACCAGTCAAGTGTTTCATCTGTTGCCAGACCTTCCAAAACCCGGTTGTCACCAAATGCAGGCATTATTTCTGTGAGAGCTGTGCACTGCAGCATTTCCGCACCACCCCACGCTGCTACATCTGTGACCAGCAGACCAGTGGCGTCTTCAATCCTGCGAAAAAATTGATAGCTAAGCTGGAGAAATACCGAGCTGCACCGGAGAGTGGTGCTTCTGATTTCCCAGAAGACCCCAAGGAGGTTCCAATTCCCATTACTTAGGTTTCTCACAGTTCTCAAAATAAAAAATAAATACTTGTTCTTCTAAAAAAAAAAAAAAAAAAAGGAGAAGTAAAAAGATGGCATTATTAATCAAAAACCTTCCCCTAATGAAAAGCCCAGGAACTGCCTTCCCTGGGCAATTCTAACATTTAAAGCACATCAATCCTTCACAAACTCAAAAAACAGAAGAGGATGGGGCAGCGCCTGTGTCTCAGTGAGTAGGGTGCTGGCCCCATATACCAGGGTGGTGGGTTAAAACCTGGCCCCAGCCAAACTGCAACAAAAAAGTAGCTGGGCGTTGTGGCAGGTGCCTGTAGTCCCAGCTACTTGGGAGGCTGAGGCAAGAGAATCGCCTAAGGCCAAGAGCTGGAGGTTGCTGTGAGTTGTGACGCGACGTCACTCTACCAAGGGCGACAAAGTGAGACTCAAATAAATAAAATAAAAAAACAAAAAACAGAAGAGGAAGGAACACCTCCCAGCTTGTTTTCTAAGGCCAGTATTACCCTGTTACCTAAACCAGACAAAGATACCCACCATAAGAAAACTAGAGATAAATATTTCTGATTATCTAGATGCAAAAATCCTTGGGGAGTAGGGGGAAACATTAACTGAATCCAGCAGCTGTACTAAAGAATGCTACATTGACTCAACATGAAAATCAATGTAATACATATGATATTAATAGAACAAAAGACAAAACCATATGATCATCTTAATAAATGCAATAGATGAATGAAAAGTATTTGATGAAATCTAAGACCTATTATTTATTTATTTATTTGAGATAGAGTCTCAAGCAGTCACCCTGGGTAGAGTGTCATGGCATCATAACTCACTGCAACCTCTAACTCCTGGGCTTAAGTGATTCTCTTGCCTCAGTTTTTCTATTTCTAGTAGAGTCGGGGTGTTGTTTTTGCTCAGGCTTGTCAACAACTCCTGAGCTCAAGCTATCCACCTGCCTTGGCCTCCCAGAATCCTAGGATTACAGGTGTGAGCCACTGTGCCTGGCCTATCTATTTATCATTTAGGAAACATAACTAGGAATAAAAGGGAAATTCCTTAACATGATAAATGCTATCTACAAAGAACATAGCTAACATTATAACTCATGGTGAAAGACTGAAAGCTTTTGCCCTAAGATCAGGAACAAGATAATGTCTGTTTTCACTTCTAGTATTCAGTGTTGTACTGAAGGTTCTAGCCAGGGTAATTGGGGTAGTAAATGAAATAATGGACATCCAGATTAGAAAGAAAAAAAAGGGACTTATAGAGTATTTTGCAGATAACATGGTACCATATGTAGAAAATCCTAGGATTTACACAAAAAAGAAAAGGCTGTATGATACAAGATCAATATACAAAATAGGTTTTATTTTTATACACTAGAATGAAAATTATAAAAATAGAATTAAGAAAATAACTCCATTTTATGACATGGTAAATATTCATAAATATTTATAAATAAATTTAAAAAGAAGTGAAAGACACACATATACCTAAAACTAGGAAATAATAAAATTAAAGACCTAAATAAATGGAAAGAGTTTCATGTCATTAAAAGGTAAATTGAGCCACGATAAAATCTTACAGGGTATGTATGAGCAAACATCAATTCTTGAATTGGGAGCTTCAAACCAGAAGTGGTTCAGGAATACCACTCAGGGATCATAAGTAGAAAGCTTTCACCAGGCAAACATGGAAATAAAGCAAAGAAAATATTTTGTTACAGTTGTACAGTAGTCTACTTGCTCTATCTGCTGGAAAATCCCTAATTATATAAGTTAGTTGTTGGCCTTTGATTGGCTAGCCTTAAGTTTCATTTCTTTTTAACATAGGCATTTATAAGTTAAGTTTTGCTCAACCTGTGTTTTCAAATCAAACAAGGTTAAGGTCACTTATGAGAGCTAATGACCTTTATTTGCCCAAGGATTCTTTCAGATCAGATCTCATTTCCATTTTAATTTGTTTTATAATGTTCATAGATGATAATATTTAACATTGTTGAGATAGTAGTATCTTCAAATTGATGTACAGATTAAATGTAATATTTACCAAAATTCAAATTGTGCCCCTTTTTGTAGAGAGTGACAATAAGCTGATCCTAAAATTTATACATAAATTCAAGGGCCCTAAAATAGTCAAACACTAGAAAGCAAAACAAAGGGGGAGGGCTCACAGTTCCCAAGCTCAAAAATTGCTATAAAACTACAGCCATCAAGAGAATGTGGTACTTAACAGCTATGTTAAAATTGAGTGTAATACAGAGAGTACAGAAATAAACCCCTACACGTACGATCAATTTATTTTTAACAAAAGTGCCAGGTCAGTGAAAACAACAATCTTTTTAATAAAGTGTAGGAACAACTGGATTTGTACCTGCAAAAGAATGTCAGACTCCCATCTCCTGTGCAAAAATGAACTCAAAATAGACCAAAGACCTGAAGAGTTAAAACTATAAAACTCCTGGAAGGAAATATAGGGGTAAAATCTTTGTGACCTTGGATTACACAGTGATTTCTTAGATGTGACACCCAAGGCACAAACAACAAAAGGAAAAAATAGATAAACTGGACCTCATCAAAATTGAAAACATTGTACTTCAGAGGACATACCTTCAAGACAGTGTAAAAATAGCCTACAGAATGGGAGAAAGTATTTCCAAATCATATATACAGAAAGCAGATGAGTGGTTGCAAGAGGCAAGGGAAGGAAGGAATAGGAAGTGACTGTTAATGGATATTGGGTTTTTTTTTCTTTTGGATGATGAAAGAAAATATTCTGGTTATAGAGTAAAACCATTGAATTACATACACAATTTAACATGGTGAATTTTATAGAACTTGAATTTTATCTCAATTTTTAAAAAACTTATTTCACTGGCAAAACTTCAATAATGATATGCAACTACTATCCCTTTCCAGAATAATCTCCCTAAAACACACCCCATCCTATGTTTTGTTTTTCTTTGTGATAAGAAAATGAAGGAAGGGTAGCGCCTGTGGCTCAGTGAGTAGGGCGCCAGCCCCACGTACTAAGGGTGGTGGATTCAAACCCGGCCGCGGTCAAACTGCAACAAAAAACAGTTGGACATTGTGGCGGGCACCTGTAGTCCCAGCTACTAGGGAGGCTGAAGCAAGAGAATTGCCTAAGCCCAAGAACTGGAGGTTGCTGTGAGCTGCAATGCCATAGCACTTTACCAAGGGCGACAACGTAAGACTCTGTCTGTAAAAAAACAAAAAGAAAGAAAAAAAAAAAAGAAAATGAGGGAAGCCATTAGGCCGTGAATGATGCACCTGTTCAGAAGAGTGACACTTGCTCAATCAACCCATGTGCTGGCCATGCTGGGACTTCTAGGCCCTCTCTGTATCTTGAGTCAGCATGGACTCCTCCTCTGATACTCAAAAGTGTGTCTATATTAATCCTGCTTAATGTGGAAAGTATCCTTTTCAGCTCCTGTATTCACTCTATTAGAAAATCCTGTTCGCAGCACATCACGTTGGCTGGGAAGTTCAGACACAGCAGTTTCTGTGCTGAGCCACCCTTTCTCCCCTTCACGCTCATACCATGCTCTACCCTCCAGATGACTTTCTTCTACCACCTGCTGCTTGGCTCTCATCCTAGTAGGTGCTCTGAGCATCAGACCCAGTGTTGTAACTGTGCTCTGGCTGTCCACTAACCACCTCAGTGGCTGGATGGTTGTATTCCCTCCCCATTTCTACATTGAAGCCCTAATCTCACTGTGATGGTGTTTGGAGGTGGGTCCTTAGGGAGGTGATCAGGTTTACATGAAGTCATCAGGATGGAACCTCCACAAAGGGATTGGTGCCCTAAAAAAGAAGAAGGGACCAAAGCTTTCCACTGCCATGTGGGGACACAGCTAGAGGGTAGCTATAGGTAAACCAGCGGCCAGATCTGCTGGCGCCTTGATCATGGGCTTCCATCCTCCAGGACTTTGCAGAATTGTGAGAAATAAATGCCTGCTGTCTAAGCCACCCAGTCTATGATGCCATGATATGGCAATCCGAGCAATAAGACCACATTCTATCCTGGATAAAGCACAAAAATTCAGTCCACTTGGAAATGAGGGCAGACTCCTCTTTCTAAGCCAAAGCAGCCTCACTGTTCTACTAATCTCCCAAACCTGTATTCTTATCTTTCAGCCTTCAAATCGCAACACAAATCAGACAGACTCTTAGGAGAGGTCTGTATAATTTACAAACCCACACACAGGCACCGAAGCTCCAAACAAGAGCTCTGAGTTTTTCCCCTGCTCATCCTGGGTGTTTCTATGACTGGTCTCTCCTGGGACAGCCCAGAACGAAGAGTTTCACTAGATGCAGAGAGAGTGGGTCAGGCATCAGGGCCCAGGGGACTAAAGGTGATTGTTGTTCAATACACGTGTGTGGGGAGATGCAGGCCCTCTTGGGGACTTCTTCCCATTCTGATGTTCTCCACTCATCTATAATGGTCTGGGAGACTCCAGGGTCACTGGAAGCGTCTTCTAGGACTCACTATACTCTTTTCCATTAATATCCAAGAAAATAAAAGCTGTATTTGCAAATTAAGATCTATACCCTTTTCTCCACATCCATGCCAACATCTCGGGTTTTGGGATTTTGTGATGTGGGCTAATCTTACTGGAGTTAGATGATATCTCAAAGTAGTTTTGATTTGCATTTCTCTGATGATTAAGGAGAAAAGGGAGTACTTCTACAATGCTGGTGGGAATGCAAACTAATACGTTCGTTTTGGAAAGATGTTTGTCGAACACTTAGGGATTTAAAAATAGACTTGTCATTTGATCCTACAATTCCTCTACTAGGTTTATATGCAGAAGACCACAAATCACATTATAACAAAGATATTTGTACCAGAATGTTTATTGCATTCCAATTCATAACTGCTAAGTCATGGAAGAAACCCAAATGCCCGTCGACCTACGAATGGATTAATAAATTATGGTATATGTACACCATGGAATATTATGCAGCCTTAAAGAAAGAGACTTTACCTCTTTCCATGTTTACATGGATGGAGCTGGAACATATTCTTCTTAGCAAAGTAGCTCAAGAATGGAAGAAAAAGTATCCAGTGTATTCAGCCCTACTATGAAACCAATTTATAGCTTTCATATGAAAGCTATAGCCCAAGAAGAAGGAGAATGGGGAAAGAGAGGGGAGAGGATGGGTGGAGAGATGGTAATTGGTGGGACCACACCTATGGTGCATCTTATAAGGGTACATGTGAAATTTACTAAGTGTAGAATATAAATGTCTTAACACAACAAGAAAATGCCACACAGGCTATGTTAACCAGTTTGATGAAAATATTTCAAATTGTATATAAAACCAGTACATTGTACCCCATGATTGCATTAATGTATACAGCTATGATTTAATTAAAAAGTGGGGGATCTATACCCTGTTGTCCCTGTATTTTATTGAGAACTATCACCAATATATCCAGACCAAGAAGTTGCATACAAAGGGGGATCTCAGTTCTCCCAGTGCACAAATCCATGATTGTCCTTTGATTAGTTTCCTACTAGTCAGGCTACAAACAGGCACAGATCACCTTTCCATTTGTGATATTAGAAGGTAGAGATAGATGAATTTACTGTTGCCACATCCCTGGGGTCCACAAACTTTTTAAACAAGGAGCCAGTTCACTGTCCCTCAGACCATTGAAGGCTGAACTGTGGACCCCGGGATGAGTCAGCTGCTAAGCAGGACAGGCAGCAGTGGCAAAAACACCTGGCAGGCCGGATAAATGTCCTAGGCGGGCCACATGTGGCCCGCGGGCCATAGTTTGAGGAGGCCTGTTCTAGGACATTTGTAGAGCATAATCTTGTCCTCTTAATAAATAGATTCTAGAAAGAGGTAAGAATGCAATACGTCTTTATTTGCTTGCTTTCTTTCCTCTTTAATAACTTTGGCATACAATACATTTTAAGATAAAACAAGAGCAGAAAAAGAAAAAAAGAAAGAAACAAAAGCCCTGACCTTTGTTAGAGGACCTGTTAGTTGTAAGCTATGTGGATTTGTACTTTTGAGATAGCAGGTCTTTCCATCCCTGTTTTCTTTCCACACTCCTTGCGTTTTGCACGTGGAGTGCCGGGCAAGAAGGTTGTCAGTGTTGGCTTTCGGGATTTATCACTGTTGTTCATATCCTGCCATTGCCCCATTTCCTTAACTAAGCCATAATTCTTGTCTTTTCCCCCATATCGTTCCTTTTGCCTCCACAAACAATAGACCTGGAGGTGGGGAGCCCTTTCTGGAAGCTGCCTGCCCTCCCACCTCTTGTTTTCCAATGAATCACATTCTAATCCCAAAGAGTGGTACAGCTGGGCCTCTCCACTTGAGGTCCTGGCTGACATCCCTTGCTGAAGCAGGAGGTGTCCCCTGAGCCTGACCTGAAGTTTGAGGCAGCCATCCCAAGCCTCTCATGAACATTTTGTCCCCTAGACTGTGCAGTTTGGGGTAGGGTGGTAACAGATTGGGGTGCCTGAATGAGGTTCAAATCTACTTTATTATTGTTCTCTGGCAGGTGATATGGTTTGAATATTTGACCCCTCCAAATTTTGACATTTGATCTCCAGTGTGTGGGGCGGGGGCAGAGTGGGAGATGTTTGGGTCAGGGGAGTGGATCCTTCATGAATGGCTTGGTGCCTCCTCCTGGCAGTGAGTTCTCACACTGAGTTCAGGAGCTGGTTGAGGAAGGATGTGGTAACTCCCACTTTTCTCTCTCTCTTGCTCCTTCTCTCCCTGTGTGGCACACTGCCTCCCCCCTTCTCCTCATGTCTTGCTTTGAAGCTCCTGAAGCCTTCGCCAGTAGCAGGTCCTGGCACCATACTTTTCATACAGAAGTATTAACCAAATAAGCCTTTTGTTTTCTTAGGTAAGACATGTCATCTCCCCATGGGATGGCCCCAGGCCTCAGGCATTTGTCTACTCGGGTGACAGGAATCACTCTTTACTCATGACTTTCCAGTTCCTCCCTGTCACTCACCAGGAATCATTTCTGAGGATTTAGTTTAGAGAAGACACCCACCCCTCTCTGCCTGCTCCTTGTACCTGCCCCCTAAACACAGAGAAAAATGGTTTTCTAGGCAGTTCCTGCAATGAAACCAAAGGCCAAGTCCAAAGCCCCCAGAGTAGATGCTTGCTTCCCACATCCCCCTAGGCCTGACCCTCTTTTTCTGTACCCCCTTGAGTACAGGTGGTTTTTGTCACAGTGAAATGCCAACTGTATTGCCATCCTGTCTCCCTACCTAGTAACTGTCCACTCAGAACAGACAGGAATGAAAGCGCATGTTTGCACGCCCAGCCCACATAGTGTCGGGATCTGAGACCCATCCAGAAACCTTCCTGAAGCTGCCATTGGCCCCTGTGACCTCATTGTAGGTGTGGAAAATTGAAGAACAACGGTGTGACAGACGGTACAGTGAAGAACTTAGAATTTAGGGAGCCCTGGGGGCCACATGTGGTGCAGTGTGCTAAGCACAGACTGATGAGCAAATGACCTGCAGCAGCCTTCACCAGAAGCTTCTGGAAGCTTCTCTCTTCCTCTGACCCAGCTCCTGGGACAGCCAGCCTCACTCCCTGTGCTGGCACCCAGATCTGGACAGAAGTCTCTCTCCCACTCTGATCTGAGATTGGGGATATGCTTCATTCTGCCTGTCGAAAGTGAACCTACCCCAATGGCAAGCCCCTTAGCACCCAGGGTCCTGGCTCCTTTTGGGGTTGGTCCAGGGGTGTCCAAGCTTTTTTATTTCTGCCACACATTGGAAGAAGAGCTGTCTTGGGTTACACAGTAAATATACAAACACTGAAACACTAACAACAGCTGATGAGAAAAAAATAAAAAGAAAGGCGCATGTATACTTTCTGTGGCACCTGATACCACAGATGAGCAAGACAGGCTTCAAATATGCTATGTGCAGCTTGCAGGCTGCTAGTTAGATGCCCTTGTGAGCTCTTCTGCTGAAAGCCCTCAGAACATGCCTTCCAGAAGAGTGCCGGGAGTCTAGGGGGTCACCAGAGCTTCCAGAAGCCCTAGTTGTGGCATCAGCCCTGATGTGGCCACAGTGAAGACATGGCGGCCACTTCAGGGTAGGAGACTGTTTGAGAAAAATGAGAAGGCAGGTGGCACCTGTGATTCACTGAGTAGGGCACCAGCCCCATATGCCAAAGGTGGTGGGTTCGAACCCAGACTCGGCCAAACTGCAAGAAAAAATAGCCCGGCATTGTGGCAGGTGCCTGTAGTCCCAGATACTCAGGAGGCTGAGGCAAGAGAATTGCCTAAGCCCAAGAGCTGGAGGTTGCTGTGATGCCATGGCACTCTACCTAGGGTGACAAAGTGAGAGTCTGCTGTCTCTAAGAAAAGAAAAAGAAAGAAAAGAAAGAAAAGTGAGAAGGCTTGTTCTCTGCACTCGACTGCTCACACACTGCTAGATCACTGTGATGGATGTTGTTTTCCCGCCTCATCACTCCCAGGCCGAGATTCTTTGTTTTTTGGCATATGTTTTGGACTCTGAGTAAAATGTGTGGAAGGCATTAGTAGTTGGGAGGTGGTGGCCATGGAACTGGGGGTAAGCCACATTCCAGGCATTTCCAACTGCTGCCTGCTGAGAGGTTGTGCCTGTTTCATAATTTATCGGGGTCTTGGGCTTGGAGATGGGAACCCATTAAGTGATTTCTGTGAAAGCCAAGCCATCGGGCTGTGAGCCCAGTTGGCAGACTCCGTTTCTGCTGGGCCCCATCTGGGATCTACTGCTCCAGTCATGCTGGCCACCTCCTGAGACAGTCAGCCTACCCTCTTTTGTGCTGCTGTGGGACAGGGACCTTCTCCCTAAATCACCCAGTACATTTGAGAACATCGCATTCTGCTTGTTTGCCTCTCTCTGCTAAAGATAGGATGCTTCTTGTAGACGGGGCTGGGGTCTTCCTGCGTGGCCTCACCCCCAGCACTGGGCACGGCAGTGGTAGCTGCCCACAAGCATTTGCTGAGAGAATGTGTCTAAAAGGGTTTACAGGAGAAAAAAGCTCACTGAAGCCAGGCTTCAGTGTGGTAACGAAGTAGATGACCTTATGTTTCTCCCTGGGGACCTGAAGGGCAGTGAAAAAGTCTGGGGAGATCATAAGAATGTGTGCTGGCTCTTCCAGTGGCTGGGATCCCCTCCCTGAATCTCTCACCCCTGTACTTGACACCTTTTACCTCCCCCTATTCACTTGATCCAATCATTGGTAAGAATGAACTAGAATTCAACATTTTATTCTTCATACTTTTCTATGCTCTTTACTTTAAAAATAATAAATGTATAGCATTGGCAAAGTCAAGAAAATAATTACTATAGTTCCATCTGTATAAAGGGAATGTTTTTGTTTAGCTGTTTATTTTGATGATTAAAGGACTATGAATTTTTTCATTTCAAAATAATAAGAAGGTACAATTAGGTTACAATGTTTGCATTTGTCAGGTGAGGTCCCTGTTGTAGGTGTATCCCCTACTTAGGAGGTGTGCCATATACCCTTATATTGTGCTCTTTAGGTGAGAACACATCAATCCTCCCCTCCCCCTAACTTGAATTGAGTTTTTCTCTTGTGTGGGCCTGTATTAGATCATCTACTGGCTTCATATTAGTATGGAGTACATTGGATACTTGCTTTTCCATTCTTGTGATACTTCACTCAGAAGAATGTGTTTCAACTCCATCCAGGTTCATACAAAAGATGTAAAGTCTCCATTTTTATGGCTGAATAGTATTCCATCATGTGTGTGTGTGCGTGTGTGTGTGTGTGTGTGTGTGTGTATTTTTTTCCAGCTTGTTAATCCTTGGTTGATGGGCACTTGTTTTCACATCTTGGCAATTGTAAATTGAGCTGCACTAATAAGAAGAACTATGAATTAAGCACCAGCCCAGGCCTTTAACCATTATTTTTTCTCCTCAGGTGCCTGCCTGTCTGTTCATTCATCTTCTTTCCTGCCACAGGACTGTCCAGCCTTGGAGCAGTTTGCCATAGCTGCACACTTAACTTTCCCATCCATAGCCATCAAAATTCCTAAGTTTTTCAAGATTTATTGTCCTCTTTTTCTGGCCGGCAATTTGCTTTCTACTATTTTTATGATTCTATAAGAAATAAATATTCCTTGTAAAATGAGTCATATTAAAAGTTATAAGGATGAAAGGGAAGTTCATTTTAGATTCCATCATGTTGAGACTACCATGAAGATGTGTTCATGTATCCATGTGTCTCCTATACATATAATACACACATAAATAATTTCATGTAAATGCAAAATTATTATACTTAACACATTTGTTTACTATTTCTCTATTTTCTCTGCTCCCATTGATCCCTCCAAATATAGCCTAACGTGAATACAATATTTTGTACATTTTCTACATGTACACATGTATGTACACATACAACCACGTATGTGAACCTTTACTATGTGCTTTTTTGATACAGAGCCTCAAGCTGTTGCCCTGGGTTGAGCGCTATGTCATCACAGCTCACAGCAATCTCCAATTCCTGACCTTAATTGATTCTCTTGACTCAGCCTCCTAAGCAGCTGTGACTACAGGTGCCCCCACAATGCCCGGCTATTTTTTGGTTGTAGTTGTCATTGCTGTTTGGCAGGCCTGGGCTGGATTCGAACCTGCCAGCTCTGGTGTATGTGGCTGGCTATGCACAAGCCTCACTATGAACTTTTGAAAGTGTTTGTTTTATCAACATAGATTGACTTTATTTATAATTTTCTGATCATTTCCTTTATTGGTTAATATATTCTGGTAATGCTACATAATATTTAAAAACATACATATTCTCCAATTTATCCAACCATTCCTCAAGCAGTGGACTTTACCTTAATTTACAATTTTCCTTCACTATAAAATATGGCAGCAATAAACAGTCTTACACATACACTGGTATTATTTCAAGATTTTTATTTCACTAGGATGAGTCTCTGGAAGTCAGATAGCTGAGTCGGATACAGGCTTTAATTTAATAGATATTGTCACTTTACTTTTCAAATTTAGTTATAAAAGTTTATATTTCTACTAAAAATAATTAAAGAATATTTTCACATGCATTTTACCAATCCATTTGGGTGACAAATATCATATCATTGTCACTTTAATTTGCATTTTCCTGCCTACTTGTGAGATTAAGTATCGGCTTTCTGATTTATGTTTTGTTTTGTTTTTTTTAGAGACAAAGTCTCACTTTGTCACCCTTGGTAGAGTGCCCTGGCATCACACAGCTCACAGCAACCTCCAACTCCTGAGCTTAGGTGATTCTCTTGCCTTAGTCTCCCAAGTAGTTGAGACTACAGGTACCTGCCACAACGCCTGGCTATTTTTTGGTTGCAGTTTGGCCGGGGCTGGGTTTGAATCTGCCACCCTCGGTATATGGCACTGGTGCCCTACTCACTGAGCCACAGGCACCACCAGATTTATGTTTAATTATTAAATATTTCCATTACACAGCATATTAGAGAAAGGAATAATAGGATTCTATGTGCTCATCAACAGCTATTTTAACATTTTGCCATAATTGCTTCAGATAATTTTGTTCTTCCTTTAATTTTCACCTCTCTCTGCTCTTTTCTTTCTTTCTTAATCTGTTTTAAAGAATTCAACCATACAAGCCATTCTATTTCTTCCTTCTTCTTAAGAATAACCATTATCCAGAGTTGCATTTTTCAGTTCACAAGATTTTTTTCCTTTTCTTTCTTTTACTATTTATCTATTTGCTCATAAAACATGTCAATGCATTAGTTATAAAAATATGCATAACATTTAAATTTTTATTTAAATTCTATTTTTAGAATTTTTGCACACTGCAATGAAATCATTCAAGTGCTGGAATATATTCCTTTGTGTGACAAAAATCACAGCTTATTCATTGAGAGATTATTTTCCACTTTTTTACCATTACAAACATACCAATGAATATCTTTTTAACTGCTTGTGTATATGCAAGATGTTTTTCTAGAATAGACACTTGGAATTAGAATTGTAGTCCTGGGTTGCACATCTTTGACCTTCTGGGATATTTCCAGCATGCTGTTGGAAAACTGGGGCTGATAAACACCATTTTCCCAGAGAAAGTACTACTTCCCACTAGCTAGGAAGGAGAGTCCCTGTCCTATATTGTGTTGTGCCCCAAAATTCTCCCAAGTGAATCCCAACAGACAGTCGGAGACACACTCCGATGTAAAAAAAAAGAGGTGAGATTTATTCAGACCCGATCTGGACTCTCCTCGCAGGCAAGCCTAGGTCCAGAGCCTCCAACCCCGGTGGAGGAAGTTTTTATGGGGTACAGAAAGCAAGAGGGGCAGGGTCGGATACAGTGCACTTTTGATTGGTGGTTGGAGATTTCATTAGTAAAGGAGGATTTGGATTGGTACAGGTGAGGGGTGGAGGAAGGCAGCAGGGA
>CAUYQV010145776.1:0-15786 GCA_963574575.1 Galagoides demidoff | reverse complement strand
GTGCCATGGCATCACAGCTCATAGCAACCTCCAACTCCTGGGCTCAAGTGAGTCTCCTGCCTCCGCCTCCCAAGTAGCTGGGATCACAGGCGCCTGCCACAACGCCTGGCCATTTTTTGGTTGCAGCCATCATTGTTGTTTGGCGGACCCGGGCTGGGGATTCGAACCCGCCACCTTAGGTGTACATGGCTGGCGCCTTAGCCACTTGAGCCACAGGCGCCGAGCCTATTATTATTTTTTAATTTGCTGGTTTCAGGCAGAAAGATTAGTTTGCATGCATATAAGACAATGGTGTGATGCAGACAGCTTCTACTAGCTCCCAGGAGTCAACTGTATATATCCTTCCTCAGCTCCAAGTGACTTCATTTATGAAGCTTGAAATGGGCCATGATAAAAGTATTTACACCACAAAAAAAGGACAGGTATGCAAATTAGCACCCTATCCCCAAAGATAGCCAGCTGGTATTAAATAATTGTCATCGTGTCACTGAAATCAAGGTATAGATGAATAGTGATTAAAGAGATCTTGTCTAAAGTAATGCACCAGTAGTATTGTGCAGTTGAGGTCCATTTTTAAAAAGGCCCCAAACTCTCCATCAATAGTTCTTAACCTCTAAACATTTGATTGAAAATTTTGATCACTTCTGTTTGAAAAATAAAATCCACAGAAAACATCTGCATGCAATTTCATTGCATTGTTTGGTGTTGCGTTCATATTTGGGCTGGATGTTTGTGTTACCCAAAATTTTTATGTGGAAACCCTAACCCCAATGCAATAGTATTTGGAAATGGGTCCTTTGGGAAATAATTAGAATTAGATGAGGTCATGAGAATGGGGCCCTCATGATGGTATTGGTGCCCTTATAAGATCTACCAGAAAGCTTTCTCTCTTTCTCTCTCTCTCTCCCTCCCTCCCTCCCATCCTGTATGCATATATCACACAAAGTCCATGTGTGCACACAGTGAGACTGTGGCTCTCTGCAAGCCAGAAAGAGTTCTCACCAGGACCCAAAACAGCTATCACCTTGACCTTGAACTTCCCAGCCTCCAGAACTATAAGAGATAACAGTTCTTTAAGCCACCTAGTCTATGATATTTTATTATGGTAGACTAAGCTAACTAAAACGTTTGGCATTTTTTTTTACATACATGATATAAAAATAGTCTTTACAAAGTATCATGTTCCATTATTTCAAGTAGAAATTAATGGTCAAGTTGAGGGGAAATGTAAAGAGATCTCAAATAATACATGCAAATGAAATATTTCCTAAAGTATCTTTCTTTACAGCTTGAAGTTTAATCAATGAACTATAATCACTTCCCAAAATATGGCAGTTGAGATATTGCAACAAGAATTGGTTACACCTCCAAGGCATTCCTTCTTTTTTTTTCCTGTTTTCACAAACACAGATCCAAAGAGTCCTACAGGCCTGTTAAAAGGGTAGGAGAAGGCATCACTGGGCTTATTAAATTGTGTACATTGTACAATCCCTTCCCCTAGAGTTTTACTCCATAAAGTTTTAACCCTGAAAAACTGGGCTATTCAACTCCTGGGGTGTGGCCTCCATCAACTAGCCACATCTTCAGGAATGATGCTACCCCAGAGAAGAAGAATAAGGGCAGTGTTTTGTGTCTGTCACTTCAGGTTGCTTGTAATCAAGCCACAGTGCCACCAAAGCCCCTGATAGGTATGGATGGATCCCTGGATACAGTGAGCAAGTAGAAATTAAAACATCCTTAGGGTACTCTAAAGACTACACTACAAGCCCTGCTCAAAAGTAAATTTACATCAGAAGGCTAGCTGGTTTATATAAGAAATTGAAATTGTGGCAGTGGATCTGGTACATAACATTTGACATCCAATTTCAAATTTTCATTTCTTTGGCAGTAGTTTGATCCAGAGGTATGCTAAAGGGAAGTGGCGTAGCTGTCAATTTCCCCATAATCTACTTTAAAATATAAAGGGAAAATTTGTCAGTGTTCTGGAGTGCTTACAAATGATGTCCTCATCACCAAAGCCCAATGGTCATTTTCCAGTCCCTGTCATTTTTGCACTATAGTAGTTTTGGACAGAGTAGATTCATCCCTGACTTCCAGAATTACTTTCTTACCTAAACACTTGCAAGCGCACTAACGGCCCAGTTGCCCAGGGACTCATGTGTCACTTCTCTCCTTCTCTCACTCTCCACATCCAGACCATCAGGAATTCCCATTTGCTCTACATATCCAGAATCCAGTCACTTCTCTCGCACGACTCCACTGCTGCCACTCTGAGCCGCTATCATTTTTCACTTGGATTATGCAACAGCTTCCCAACTAGTCTGTCTGCTTCTACCCTTGCTCTGCAATCTAATTCCTACATTGTATCCATAGTGAATCTTCTAAAAACAAAAGCAAAATCTTATCACTCCTTTGTTTAAAACTTCCATTAACTCAGCATTTCACAGTAAAACCTGGAGCCCTTGTCATTGTCCTAGGACCTTATGTAATTTCCCACCATTCTCTTATACCTATCTGGTCCCTACTTTCTCCTCACTCATCCTGTGGTGCTCGGCTACACAAACACCAATGAAAACTGAAGAGCAAAAAAATTATGCACCACTCTGGCCTCTGTGTTATTGCTGTAGTATGGTAGGTACGATGCTACCTTAGGGCCTTTGCATGTGCTAATCCTGGTTTCTCTCCCAGGTATTCTCCGGTCTCACTCTTTTACCTCTTTTAAGGCTTTGGTCAAATGTTACCTTTTCTATTAGACCTATTCTGACTGCATCCTTTCAAATTGCAACTCCCCTCCTCTGATACTCTTTAGTTCCTTCAGGAGTGTCTAACCTGCAGCTTGCCAGCCACATGCAGATTATTTGGGGCCTGTTTTGCTTATGTGTGCTGTTGGATATTGTGAAAATTATGCACAGACTTTTTTTTTGCTCTTCATCTTCCATTGGTGTTTGTGTATTTAATGTGTGGCCCGAGACAACTCTTCTTCTTCCAATGTGCAGCAGCAAAAAAAAAAAAAAAAAGGTTGGATGCCCTCGTATTCTAATTGATTATTTTTCCCATTGCATTTAATCACCTCTTAACATACTATGTAAGTTTCTTATTTTTTATGTTTGTATCTCTCCTCTAGATTTCACAAAGCCAGATGTTTTTCCTTATTTAGATTGTTGCCATGTCCCCAGGTCCTAGAAGAGTGCTTGGAATATAGATGCTCAATAAATATTTGTTTAGTTAAGTAAATGCATTAAGTAAATGAATTTTACTAAGCACAAACTAGCTTGACCATTTCTAGAGCACATGTTCCACCAAAGTTACTCCAAATGGGTGAGGTTCTTGGCAATAAGTTGTACCCTTGACTAGGATGCTCCAAAGCAAAATAGAAAAATCCAAGTCTGAGAAAATGAGTCTCAAATTAGTAACATAGCATCTGATGTATTTCTTTTAAATGAGCACACATATGATAATTCTTTGACTTTATTACCTTGATTCTTGCACTGGCAAGAAAATTGCTACCCAAGCAGCACTGGGGGTTTTATGCATTCAGCAATGAAAGGACTTTCATCATACTATGCTTTCAGTTCATGCACCTCTGGATCTTGGGTGTTAAACTGACACTATTAGCTAAGGTTTCTGGTTCCAGAGTGTTTTATGGTTAGCACTATGAAGTATAAAAAGTAATCTGCTATGTTATTTGACCTGGAAGTATGCTGCTTTTTGGAAGACAGCAGTAACATCTAGGGCAGTGGTTCTCAACCTATGGGTCGTGACCCACAGGAACTGTATTAAAGGACTACGGCATTAGGAAGGTTGAGAACCACTGATCTAGGGGAATGACACCAGTCTACTAGTCTACTTTTCTTGAATAATTTTGGCCCTTGCAAATATCCTTCAGGATATAGTTTGTATTTTGAGCACACATTACAGTAGTCCCCCCCTATCCTCGGGGTATGCATTTCCTAGACCCCCAGTGGGTGCTGAAAGGTATAAACAATTGCATCCAGAGATAAAATCGAAGCAGAAGAGAAGTTTAGGTCAGCTTTAAAAAAGCAGAGGGTGATCTGTCTGGGCAGTGCAAAGATAGTATCCCCACTGAGCATGGTTGGGGGCTTGTTTTTATACTGGGCATAGGAGGAGAGAGATTCCACAGGTTGCAAGAAGGCCTTGGTGGGTTGGGGTCTTTCTGGCAGAACTCTTGGGCTGGGGCCAGGTAGGCCTTTTGTTTTGGTAGGGGAGGTGGGGGCTTTAGGCACCTAGGAGGTGCCTGAAACTGTGGATAGTATTGAACCCTATATACAGAATGCCATAAAGTTCATGTGCAATTTAAAACAGTGTGTAATTTTAAATTGCGCACAGACTTTATAGCCACCCTGTCTATGATGATGTTTGTTCCTATGCATACATATCTATTATAAAGTTGAATCTGTAAATGAGCCAGGGTAAAAGATAACAATAACTGATAATAAAGTAGAACAAGTATAATAATATTCAAAATGGTACATAATTTAAAATTTATAAATTGTTTATTTCTAGAATATTCCATTTACTGTTTTTAGACTGGTTGACTAAGGATTATTGAAACCACAAAAAGAGAATCTGTGTAAGAGGGGACTGCTGTATGTATAATACATAAGGCAATATAGATTTAGAGCTAGGTAGACCAACATCCATATCTAAAAGAATAATAACTTCAACAAATTTGTCAACAAATCAGAATTTACCCTTCTGGTACACAAATCAATTATTCCTCTTGCCTAAAAATATTTTTTCTTCTTGCAAAGGATACTTCCTTTCCCCAGAAAAGATCAGAGCTCCATGGAGAGCCAGGCTGCCTCACATGTGTTTGGAAAGCTGAGAAAAGCCCTATGTGTTGACAAGTTTTGCCACATTACAGCTCCCAGCACCGTCTGTCTTAGCAAACAAAGGCTCTGGATGGGAGCCAGGAACCTCCCCCTCCTCCCCACCCACTAAAGCTTCAGACCAGCTCACATGTTCTTGCGCATGAAAGATTCCAGTCTGCGGAAAGGATTATTAACTGCAGAAAACAAATTACTTTCTCTCTGTGGGTCATTGTTTAACATTCAAAACGGGGGTTCCAATGGATCTACTGGGAGATCAGGGTCCCATCTGTTCTCTGCACGGCAACTGTGATGTGCTGAGACACACACACACACAACCTATTCGTGAACTGTGCAGCAGCTGTTCCTCCCGCCGCAGGGCTGGGAAGGAGCCCGGGCGCCTGCGGGAAGCAGCAGTGTTACAAGGAGCAGCGAGCTTTGCTGCTTTGCTGCTTTCAGCAAGCTGGAAGAGGGCTCTTAGAAACCAGGGGAAAACGACATTAGTACTTTCGGAAGAAAAAGATGCTAAAGATGCCTGTCTAAAATTGCTCTATTTTTCAGTCATTTTAAAAGCATGTCATAAATGAGGCATTATTTAATTGCATTATTAAAGGCATTGTTTAATGAGTGTGGAGTTTCAGTGTCGGGAAATAAGAAACTGTTCTGGAGATGGATGATGGTGACGACTGCACAATGATGTGAATGTACTTAGTGCCCTGAATGATACACCTAAAAATGGTTAATACAGATGATTTTATATTAGGTGTATTTTACCATGATTTTTTTTAAAATAAAAGCTTGTCATGGGAGCCTTCTCTGTGTAAGTAGGATCTGACGGTATCAGAAAGTAACATAATCAAATAGATTACAGAGAGATTGAAGGACAGTGGAGTTTGTGTGTGTGTGTCTTTATCTTGTCTTTTTTTTTTTTCTTTTCTTTTTCTGTAGAGATAGGGTCTTGCTCTGTAGCCCAGGCTGGAGTGCAATGGCTTGATAATAACTCAGCACAGCCTCCAATTCCTGGGCTCAAGGGATCTTCCTGCCTCAGCCTCCTTAGCGGCTAGGACTAACAGGGTGCACCACCACACCTAATCTACAAACTTTTTTTTTAGAGACAAGGTCTTGCTATGGAGAGATTTTAATAATCTGAAGCTAATTCCTTAGATGGTTACAAACTAGTTGAATAGCATTGTAAACATGTCTGGCTGTCAGCTACCAAAATTCTTAAAAAACAATCACTTGAAATAGACTGGAACTAACACATCAAGTACAAAGTCTTGATTTTCTTTTGTCTAAAAGCATATTTTTATAAATAATTTTTATTATTTGATATTTTAACGTATTACTGATATTTTAGTCACACAAGAAGGGGGTATTCTTGGAAATGAAGAAAACTTCGATCTTTATTTAGCAGCACTCTGGAAGATAATTTAATTGCCAGAAATAAGAAAGATGTATTGGAACACTGAACTGTACCACAAAAGAAACTGCTGGTATTCCTTTCTCTGTTAATTGTTCAGAAATGGTGCAGCACTGCTTTTCTGGGATGTAGTAGGATGGGGGAGGGAGGACTAAATGACTTTTAATCTATTCATGAGGGACTCAGAGAGCTAGGAAATGTTACAATTGATAGCATTTTTTCACTAAACTGGATAGTTATGTGTTGATTTATTTATTACAGTACCATTTGGCTACAAAATCTCCATAAACTGCAGATCAACGTCATGTTTACAAAGAATTCTGACAGCATTATATTATACAAATGTTAATAAGATTGCAACAGCCAATAAAACCTTGGGGACTTGGTTGAGACTTGTCTTTATTATCTTGCAGATACCGTAGTCTCCCCTTATCTGGGGGAGGGACACGTTCCAACACCCTCAGTGGATGCCTGAAATTATGGATAGTACTGAGCCCTAGATATACTACTTACACTATGTTTTTTCCTATATAAATGTATCTATGGTAAATTTTAATTCATAAATTAGGCACAGAGATTAACAATAATAACTAATAATAAAACAGGACAACTTCTAACAATATACTTTATATTTTATACTTTAATGAAAGTTATGGAAATGTAGTCTCTCTCTTTCTCAGTATTTCTTATTATACCACACTTACCCTTCCTCAATTGATGATGTAACATGATAAAATGTCTACATGATTAGATGAAGTGAGATGAATGACGCAGGCTATGATCAACCTTCTGAAGCTGTATCAGAGTCATCTGCTTCAGGTGATCCTGTATCATCAAGCCACGACAACCGGGATGGTTGGATGCAGGAACAGATGATATGGTTGATTAGAGATCCCCAGTAGTGGAAGGTTTTATTTCCCCCCAAAATTTTGGAAGAACATTGTAATCAGGAGCTGTTGTCTCTTTCTTTTTAACTCATCCAAGCGTTGCTACAGAGGTGATCATACTGGTGACTATGATGCTGCATTTCATCTGTTGCATTCTGTGATGTTGTCCTTTATATCAGTGCAGCGTGAAACAGGTAAATTTCAGTAACGTCTACATTGCTAGTTCTGCGTCTTTCTCTTCATTGTCCTCTTCCTCTGTAGATAACAAATTCTTCTGATTTCTCATTGGTTAATACTTTTGATAGCCTTTGATACGTTCGTCCATTTCTTCATCAAGTACGTTGGCAAGTCCTCCACCGATTTGTCTTGCCATGTGAATGATTGTCCTGACTTCTCCATCCCTCCCACATAAAGCCTCTAAAATCATTCACAACTTCACTTCGTAAGTTCTTCCAGCATTCGCAGTTTCTGGTTTTAATTAATCAATTGCAGATTTGACGACTGTTATACTGCATCAGGAGGAATGAATGGTTTCTAGTACTACACTATGTTCAGATCAGGGTGTGCACGAACTGCTCGTAGAAGCTGATCAAATCCCAGGCAGGTGTATGTGGTCTTGAATGATGACCTGGTTGAGAAGCTAAAGCAATGGGGTTGTATTTGGAGGTAAAATTACAACCTCAACATTTTCATTTTCATGGCAGACAGATTCAGGATGGCTGAGTGCATTGTTTATCATTAATAGGACTTTAAATTCCAATCCTTCCTTTTCAAAGTTTTTTTGTCACTTCTGGGATGAAGCATTGATGGGATCATTCCATAAGCAGGATGGCTGTCACCTATACGTTCTGATATGCTGCCAGAACACAGGCAAATGATTTTTGTTTTCATTTTGAGAATGAGTGAGTTCCTTGTTCTATATACCATGCCTGGCTTTATCATCTGCCCTGCAGTGTTGTCACATAGTACCAGAGTTAATGTTTTGTTTCATGTTTTATGCTCTGGTGCCTCCTTTGCACTTTTATAAATACAGATTCTAGTGGGTGTCTTCTTCCAGAAAACTTACTTTACCTGGTATCATTTCTCTTTAATCATTTCTTCAACCTTGCTGGAAATGTGGCAGAAGCTGCTTTATCAGCAGACACACCTCTCTAGTAATTTTGGTATTTTTCAGTCCACAACTATTCCTGTGTCAGTGCAACCACCCCTTACTTACAACAGATGGCTTGATATTACTTGTCACTCATTTCAGGGGACCCCCCACCCCCACTGAAGTCTTTATATAGATTCACTGCTTTGTGATGTGATACACTGCCATCAGTTAGAACACATTTCTGTTTATGTCTTTTACCCACAAACATAATACCTTTTCCATTTTAAGTAAGCACTTATCATGCACTGGGACTACAACTTTTGTAGTTTGTGGTACCATAGCAAAACTAGCATGCCTTTCTTTTTCTTTCTCCACAATTTCAGGAATAGATTTGTTCCTACTGGTAGTTCTTAGAGACCTTAGAATAGGATTGCTTTTCTTTCCTTAGAAAGTTGGAAGCTTTCAACCTTTTCATTTAAAGGAAGCACTTTACATCTTTTTCTTGGCGTGTCTGAATTGCCAGCATCACTACTCTTGTGTTTTATGAACATTACGAAGTAAAATCAGGGTGATATGAACACAATGGATAGTTTATCACTCTATGCAGAATCATGTGCAGCTGAAAATTTGCAAATTGTTTCTGAAATTTTCCATTTAATATTTTTGGACCATAGTTGACTGTGGGCAACTGAAACTACGGAAATATGAAACTGCACTGAAGGGGGTCTTACTGTAAATAGGATCTGTACAAGGAAATTTCCTGTTTCTGCCAGGATATTGCTACTCAAGTAAATGGTGGCAGGAAATGGATTGTCAAATCCTGCAGAGTCCATCCCAACTCCGTGCAAATCACTACTCATCTGTCACCAATGCCATTATTATCTTATTGAATAGGAGCCAAGTGGCGGGGCTAGATTTTTTCTTTTGTCTTTGTTCTACAACTGTTTCCCAAACTTTATGCATACAAATACCACTTTCATGATATTTTTTGCCTATCCACATAATTTCTTTTTTTTTTTTTTTTTTTTTTAGATGGAGCCTCAAGCTATCCCCCTGGGTAGAGTGCCATGGCATCACAGCTCATAGCAACCTCCAACTCCTGGGCTCAAGCGAGTCTCCTGCCTCTGCCTCCCAAGTAGCTGAGACCACAGGCGCCCGCCACAATGCCCGGCCATTTTTTGGTTGCAGCCATCATTGTTGTTTGGTGGGTCCGGGCTGGGGATTCGAACCCGCCACCTTAGGTGTATGTGGCTGGTGCCTTAGCCGATTGAGCCACAGGCGCTGAGCCCACATAATTTCTATACGATTATTTTTCTTTAAATAGATTCAATTCTTATTACTTATATATATTTATTCAAATAGGAACTTCACATTAGCATAAAATAGACAGCTAGCTATAAATTTGTAAAATAGTGGTTTTGATAGACTGGTTATATATATTTCTTATACATGGGTATTACTATCAAATTAAAAAAAGTTCTTGTACTTGCCACTTGAAGTAGCTGGCAGCAGGTGTAAAACAATTTGAGAAACATTGGGCGAGGTTTCTATCAAACCTTCGAATTTCTACTAAGTCATTTTACCTATTGTAATAGGCCAATATTTTCTATTTTATAAAAGTATAAATGACACAAAACAATGAGTCTGGAAGGTATCCCAGAGATAGACACCAGAGTTTGTAAAAGACCTCCTAATTTAAAAAATAACACCATTCCTTTCAGTGGTACTTCTATATTATCAATTATTTTCACAAATATAATTTCAGGTAAGCATCACAGCCACCCTAACAGATTAGCGGATGTCTTAGTCTGCGCTGCTATAACACAATACCTGAGATTGGGTAATTGATAAAGAACAGATATTTATTTCTCACAGGTTTGGAAGCTGCTAAGTCCAAGATCAAGTTGCTAGTAGGTTCATTTGTCTGGTGAGGGCAAATGAGGGGAGGAATGCTGTATCCTTACACAGTAGAAGGCAAAGAGTGAGTTGATTGCTGTGTGAAACCTCTTAATCTCATTCACAAGGGTGAAGCCCTTATTGCCCAATCAGCTCTCAAAGGCCCCCATCTCTTAATCTTATCTTACTGGCCATTAAGTTCCAACCCCTGAATTTTGCAGGGGTCACATGTAAACCACAGCAGCAGGCCATTGATTGTTAACTTTATGTTACATATGAGGAAACTGAGGCTCACGAAGTAATGTAACCATTCCCTGGTTTGTACAGGCAGCAAGCATCAGAGGCAGCTTTGGCTGGTCTTCCCACTAGACTACACCACACAATACCCTAGAATTTGGAAAGGTTATTACATCCTCAGTTAGTAAGTTGGGAACTACAAGTCCCTTGGAATTGCTACATATGATGAGTATTGATTCTGGAAGACACACAGTAAGCTGACATATTTATAGTGTGACTTTTCTGAGCTCTTCCAAGCTCTTTTTATTTAACGGATCTGTCTTGACTATCTATTGCAGTTGCCAGTAAAATAGCTTTGTATGCGTCTCCCCTTTGTTTTTCTTCCCTGTATGTAGTCTTCCAAGTGTAGACTGACAGACTTTAAAAATGGGAAGCAAAAAGGCAGAATTCAGTGTACAAGTACAGGTATAGCCTCGGAAAGTTCCAGAATGCACTGCATTCATTGAAAAAGAATCCTGTTACCATCAACACCAAATACCCTGTAATACTTCTCAAGGTGAAAAATACTGTGTTGCTGGCCCAGAGGTTGAGTCTAATTAATTTCCTATGTATAGGATAGAAATTTCAGCCATTTTTGTATCCTGGCATCACTTTATTGTCTATACAGTAGGACCTTTGTAAACTGACCACCCAAGGGACTGTAACAAACCCATCAATATACGGAGGTAGTCAAAAGAAGGAACTAACCCTACTGTATGGATATGTACACATAGTGCATGTCCTGTCTATAAAAATTAGGTCACCTTAAGGAGGTAGTCAATGTACGGAGGTGGTCAACTATGGAGGTTCAACTGTATTTGAAAAGGAGACATAGAAAAGGTAATTAGGTCTAAATGCAGCAAACAGAAAATGAAGGCTGTAGGAGATCTCTGTTTCTGAATGTAATTTCATTATTGTTTAAATTTCACATCCAATCACAAGCTAGCTTCTTGTTGTTATCCCAAGATCTAACCAAATAATAAATTAAAACTCCCTTAAATGGGTTTCATTTGGTGTTTTAATATTTACAATGTATCAATTATTTTAGTTGATCTACAAGATCCTATCTACCTCCAACATTCTAGAAATGTATGAATGATTGTTAGCTTAGTAGGTCATCTAAAATTTTCTTATTATTTCAGAATATATCGTCTGTTGAAGAGAAATTTCAGTAATGTTCTTCTAAGTAACATTATATTTACTGTATAAATCATTAAAAAAACACTTAGATGACTGTCAAAGTGATTTCTGGGATAAATGTACAGAAAAAACAATGCAATACTTTATTACTACGATAGTGGCAAGGATTCTTTGCTTGATTAAACTTCAGTCAGGCTTATACCTTCTCATAGGCTTGTCTTTGCACTTCCATATAAAATTCAGTTTTAGCAAGAGCCCTTCACCCTCAATTTCTGATCAGGTTCCTCATCCTCTACCATCTTCCAAGTAATGTCTGATCACCCTGGCCTGTCTTCAGCAAGAATCCTATTAGGTTGGTTTAACCACAATCCCCTTACCACTAATATTATCTCTTAATCATTTTCCATCCACTGACCCTCACCCAACTCCTTGACTATAAATTTCCACTTGTCCACATCACATTCAAAATTGAGCCCAATCTCTTTACTGCAAAACTCGATTGCAGTGGTTCCTATCCCTATAGCAATGGTCCTGAATAAAGTTTGCCTTGCCATGCTTTAATAAGTATCATCAAATAATTTTAACATACTTAGATATCTCCAACATTTATTATTCAAGAAGGGGACTTATAAAGGGAAAGAAATAGAAAATTCCAGTTTCTCAGACTTTAAGAAAGGCAGCATAAATGTAAATTTTAATAGTCTTCTCCTACTATCTCCTGCCAAGGAACAGAACACCACACAATATCAATCTCAGATACAGCAAGACCTTGGATAGTTGCTGGGTAGAATAGTCAGAACATATCAACAAAAGGATATAGCTGGGAGAACCTAGAGACACAATGATCTCATTCAAGGCACTATGACTGGTTGGCTTGTAGTGCAGAAGAAAAGAGAAGAGGCCTTCAAATGTTTAGTATAATAATTATGTTCTTAAATAAATAATCCTAAAATATAAAATACCAAAGACATCCCCCCGGCTCTGTTTAGTAATTAGCAGCAGATCTACACCACTCTGCTGAGAAAAAAAAATTTTAAATGATGATTTTTCTTTTTCAAAGAAAACATCTAGGGCAGTGCGTGAACTCAAAGGAGTAGGGTGCCGCCCCATGTACTGGAGGTGGTGGGTTCAAACCTGGCCCTGACCAAAAACTGAAATAAAACAAAACAAAACAAAACAAAACAAAACAAAAACATTTATTTTGTAGTTATCTGAAAGCTTCTCAAGCAGCAAGGATTTGAGAGACCAACATCCCAGAGAAAAAAACAAGGTCAATGAAATGAGTTCAACATTCTTCAAGTTATTTACCATCTTAAAGTATTTTTTTCAGTTTAAAGACTAAGCAGAGAACAGTTGCCAAGTAGCAGAGAAACCAACAGATCTCACTGGGTTGGGAAGACAATAACTGGATCTCAGGGCTACCAAAGCCCCCAAGTTTTGTAAAGAAAAGGGAGGTACAGAAAAGTGGGGTCATCATGTGGCAATATTCTTTTGAGGTATTTGTGAAAGTCTTAATTTGCAGAGAGCAAGAGGCCAAAAGGAGTTTTCAGCAATCTCATCAGCTAAAGAGACAAAAATTGAAGTTTAAGACATATTAAGGAGGAGAGCCCCAAAGTGTAGGGGAGACCCAGAGGTAGGTCAGCAAAAGAGAACATGACCTCAGGTTACCTTAGTTCTGATTAGACTGAGGTGACCTGCTCTGCTCTAGTTGTCTTATTTGAGAATAGGTTGAATACTTTAGAGGATAACACCATCACTCCAATATTCAATAAAATTTACCAGGTATTTTATGAAACAAGACCAAAGGAAATAGGAGGACAAACAATAGAAACAGAGCCACAGGTGATACACATATGGATTTATCACATGAGGACCATTAAATAACTATAATTAAGAACTTAATAATATAACTAATCAATAATATGTTCAAGAAAATAGATGATAAGATGGAGAATTTCATCAAAGAACTCAAATCCATTAAAAAACAACAATAGTGAGGGGGAGGCCTATGGAGACTTCAGAATGGTAGATAAGACCACTGAAAATCTGCTCCTCCATAAAACCCACAAGAACACAGGCAAAAACTATCACAATTAATTTTTTTAAGGATTCTGGAAATTAACTAAAGGTTTTCAATAATCAAGAGAGTTTATCCAAGAAAAATGACTGGGAGCAGTGACCTTTCTACTTGCCCTAATTCCATCCCCATCTCTCTTACTCAGCAAGAGACTTGAAAGCTAAGAGCTCTATAATAAAGGCATCAGTAAAAAGCTGTATGCCAGTGGCTCTTTGGAGGTCCCTAAAAGCTGCAGCCCTGGCAAACTGGCATTATTTAACCTGTTTGCCAGCTCACTGAGAAAGCTCCATTCTCAGGGCTTTTCTTTATTTAACTCGCCTGTGAAATAAGGTAAACCTTACTCTGCAAGAACAGACTTGTCTTCACAGGACTTGTCAAAAATAATCAGTTAAACAATTATTTAATAATGTGACTTCCTGAGGTAGCATTAACAACTGAAGTTAACAAGACTTGACCAAAAATTTAAAAGAAAAAATTGGGGAATGGGAGCTTTGCAAAGCACTAGCTTATTTCTGAATGTCTGAAAGGCCACATCCATAGGCAGAGCTGTACACATACCCCAGGAAAAAACTGAGGAAGTCCTATCTGCCACTGCTGGCTGACGGCAAGGCCCTGCAGGAACTGGAAATGAAGGCCAAGGCAAAGTTGTAAGCTGCCTGTTGGACCAAGGAAGACACGTCCCAACACAAACACAGAGCCCATTAGCAAGTCCTGGGAGGTGTATTTGTCTGAGGCATTTAAGGAAAGTCTCTGTTCATTAATTAGTAAACTATTACGCTAACAGAGCACATCCATACACAACAAACAATACAGACTCTATAGAAAAACAGTCCAGGAAAGTCACTAAACAAACATACAGCAACAATGACAACAATAACAAAACAACAAATAGTAAAAACAAGCTATGGAATTTTATTATTTAAGTGTTTTTATTAGTTAAATTTTAAAAAGGACATTAAAATTCAAAATGTCCTCCTTTCTTTCCTTTCTTTCTTTCTTTTTTTTTGAGATGGGGTCTCAAGCTATCTCCCTGGTCACAACAACCTCTAATTCAGGCTCAAGCGATCCTCTTGCCCCAGTTTTTCTATTTCTAGTAGGGATGGGGTCTCATTCTTGCTCAGGCTGGTCTCAAATTTCTGAGCTCAAGCAATCTACCCACCTCAGCATCCCGAGTTCTAGGATTACAGGCATGAGCTACTGTGCCTGGCCTCCTTTGTCCCTTTTTTTTTTTTTTTTTTTTTTTTTTTGCAGTTTTTGGCCAGGGCTGAGTTTGAACCCACCACCTCCAGCATACGAGGGTGGTACTCTACTCCTTTGAGTCACAGGCACTGCCCCCTGTGTCCCTTGTTTTTCAATTAAAATTATCACACACACAAAGAGACATGAAACTACAGCCCCTATACAGGATAAAAAGCAATCAGTAGGAACTGTTCCTGAGAAAGTCAAAACATTGAACTTAACGTGCAAAATCTTTAATTTAACTATTCTAAAACATGTTTAGAAATTAGAGAAAGCCATGTCTAAATAATGAAGGGAAAGTATGAGAATTATGTCTTGCTCAATAGAGAGTAGCATTAAAAATACTAAAAATTATAAAGAAGAATTGAGTAGAAACTGTGGGTTTGAAAAGCACAATAACTGAAGTAAAAATTCTGGAGAGATGCTTAGCAGCAGATTGGAACTGGCAGAAGAGAGAACTAGTAAACTTAAAGGTAGGTCAACTGAGATTATCCAGTCTGAGGAACAGAAAGGAAAAAGAATGAAGAAGACAGCCTCACAGACCTACGGGACACCAAGGTACTAATATATGCATAATGGGAGTCCCAGAAGAAAGAAGAGAGACAACTGGAAAAAACATTTGAAAAAATAATAGATAAAAACTTTCCAAACTTGATAGAAAAATGTTAATCTATGTGTTCAAGAAAGTTAAAGAACTCCAACTAGGGGCTCGGCGCCTGTGGCTCAATCGGCTAAGGCGCCAGCCACATACACCTAAGGTGGCGGGTTCGAATCCCCAGCCCGGGCCTGCCAAACAACAATGATGGCTGCAACCAAAAAATAGCTGGGCGTTGTGGCGGGCGCCTGTGGTCCCAGCTACTTGGGAGGCGGAGGCAGGAGACTCGCTTGAGCCCAGGAGTTGGAGGTTGCTATGAGCTGTGATGCCATGG
>CAUYQV010145773.1:0-30603 GCA_963574575.1 Galagoides demidoff | reverse complement strand
TAGCAACCTCCAACTCCTGGGCTCAAGCGAGTCTCCTGCTTCTGCCTCCCAAGTAGCTGGGACCACAGGCGTCGGCCACAACGCCCGGCCATTTTTTGGTTGCAGCCATCATTGTTGTTCTGTGGGCCCGGGCTGGGGATTCGAATCTACCACCTTAGGTGTATGTGGCTGGTGCCTTAGCCGATTGAGCCACAGGCGCTGAGCCGAGAAACTTTCTGTTAAGTGGAAACTTAGCTTTGCTATCAAAGGTGAAGTGTTACCCTTTCAACTTCAGGCAATTCAAACCCAGCCCCGGCCAAAAACTGCAAAACAAAAACCCAAACAAACAAACAAACAAAAAACCCCTCAAATTAAGGCAAAAGGTACATTTCCTCAAATCTTATTTTTGGGGTTTATCTTAGAAAATAAAAACTTCAGCTGAAATTCCCTTTTGTCCTATCCCTGCGGGGTAAGGGGATCAGGTACAGTTTTCCTCTCCTGGTTGAATTCAGGCCTGGTCTAGTTTCGCTGGAGAAGTCCTGTTCTTTACGAATACTGTGCATTCTGTTGTATGTGCAGGATGGTAGGTAGAGCGAGGGGAGGGAGGATGTGTACATAATGCTCAAGAAAAAAATAAACTTTTTAATCATCTTAAGCAACCTAGTCTGATTAGATATGTATATGAAAGTAATAAACATAGATTTTAGAAAATTACGACTCAAATCTTTTTACTAACCTAAACCGGTGACTCCCACCTGTTAGTTTGAGTTGGTGATGTTTTAATGTGTATCATTTATAGGTTAACTAAAAAAAAAAAAAAAAACAGAATAGGCTTTTAAAGATTATAAGTTACCTCCACCACCCTTGCCCCACCACTGGCCCTAAGATATGAAAAGTTCAAACACCTTTAAACCAGGACAATAGTATTAGTATTTAAATGAATGGGAATGTCTTAATTTAGGGAAGTGTAGCATCACCAAGGTCTCTTTCATATCTAATCTTGCTTGCCATTGACTGCATGATCTATGGTGAAATGAGATATTATCCCGTCTCAATCAAAGTTATTGGGTTCCTGAAATGTATAAGACTGCCTGAGAGCAGATCACAGGCAGGGGTCTATTCAGGCTCTGGAGATTCTGCTCCAATGGTGATTCCTTATGATCTTCTAGTGCCAAAAACCTCTCACCATTAGAACTTGAGATTTATTTAAAAATCAGTTCTCTAGCCTTGGAACAAGATTAGAATGTAAATACTCTAGAGATGATTATCATTATCCTTATTTCAAACACTATATCTTAGGTTTACTATCTTTTACTGTGAAGAAACAGGAGATGGAAATGCACTAGATTTCCACTGAAATGGCTGGATTCCAAAGCACCCATCACAGGCATATGTGTTTCTCATGAGTTTGCAGGAGTCAGTGTGAATGGAGGAAGGTCAGGGAGTGTTTCACGTAGCACACAAATCCTGGCTTTTAATTATTCTCTTAAGATTACTTGTACTTCCTGGCCCATCTGGGATCTAGGACTTGCTTATTGTTTGAGTCCTGAAACTTTATCCCTTGGGAAAAGGAACAGCAGGTCCCCTTGGGTTGATCAACCATGGCCATTTCCAGCTTGCCTCCTCTGGAAACAGGTTTCTGCTGTTCACACAGGTCAAAGATAATCAATCACCTCTTCTCTCCTCCCACCTCACCCCACCACCTGAAATTTTGAAGGATTGCATATAGTTGTTCTATTAAAAAGCACTATGTTGAACAATTTATAAAACATTTTACCTTTTGTGTAATAAAAGGGAGAAATATTTATATTTACCCAAGAAAGTCCGGAAGAATACACAAGACATTAATTAAAAAAAAAAAAGGTTAATTGCTTATACAGTAAGGTTAGGATTCATTTTGAATAGGTGGGGGGCAGACTGAGAGTGAGAATTTGTACTATCTCTTTTTTAAACTATGAGAATGCACTGGGTTCATTCAGATTCTGACTGGAAAACGTATTCAGCCTAAGTCTCATCCCTATCTGTTAGAAGGAAATAAAAATAATTACTTAACCTTTCTTTCAGGGGTATGGGGTGGGGGAGATTGAGGAGAAGATAAATAGGAAAGTGTTCTTTAAACACCAAATAAATAGATGATTACTATCATATTTCTGGGGGAAATTGTGACACTAATTTCCCAAGAGGAGGAAGGAACATAGATAACTTCATCTTCCTCTTTCTTAAGGCCTGGCCAACTTTCAAACTCTTGAATGGGTAAAAGAGGGTCTATATAGTTTTACTTTCACATTTCTATTCTGAAAACCTGGTGAATCTTTGGTTTCTGCTGAAAAAAAAACTTCAATTCCAAAGCATTTATTTGTTACCTTTTGATTATTTGGGGCTCTTCATTGCCAATGAATTAACAGGTTTAATCAAACAAAATATTTATTGGCTCTAAATATATTGTGTAACTGAACACAGCCCAGGGGCAAATAACCTTCAGGCATAGCTTGATCCAGGTGCTTGAAAGCAATGATTAAGAATCTGCCTTTCTTTTCTCTTTTGAGCTTATGTTCCTCTGTATGGGCCTTGTTTTTGTTGTTATCATTAACTTAAGCTCTCCTTTTGTGGAGGGAAGGTGACCACTAGCATTTCCAGGTTCATTTCATCTAGTTTCACAGCTCCAGAAGAAAGTGAAGGCTTTGCTTTCTTGTTGTTCCAGTAAAATTCTTGGGCTCAGGTCTCACTGGAGCAGCTTGGGCACATGTCCCTCTCTGAATCAATCATCAGAGCTAGGAAGATCCTAGATTCTGATTGGATAAGCCTGGGAAACCAAGACCCTAAAACCAGGAGTGTGGTCAACCTCAAATGACAGGAACTAGGAGAGGGGGAAGATAGTTTCCTAAAGGCAAAAAAAGTCGAGAGCTATTTCCTAGATAGGCTTTCCCTCTCTCCCTTCAAAAAGACATTTAGGTCCCTAATATCTACTCTGTCCAATATTTTATTTTTAGCATCATGAGGAAAAATGATTAACAAACTATGCCTTGTTTAGGGCTTAGACTAGAGTCATGTGAATATACAACTTTGTACACATGAATTTCATAATGCACCATGTAATAAATGCTGTAACAGAAATAATAGTAATAACTAATATTTACTGTAGCTTTCTGGTTTCCAGGTCTGCTGCAAGACCTGCAAGACCTTTACTTGGTTTAACTCATTTACTCTCCAAAAGAACCAGAAAGATAGCAACTATTACTCCATTTTGCAGATAAGGACATTGAGGTCCCCAGAAGTTACTTAAAAGTGTTTTGGGAGCATTGGAGAAGGCTCTGGGTAGCCAGTAAGGATAGTGAAATCTCCATGCAGGGGACGCTGTTTGAAGAGGACTTAAAATTCTAGGGAGGATTTTACCGAGAGCAATAAGGGAACAGTCTAATTCTAAGAAAAAGAAACAGTAAATGAAGGAATGGCGCCTAAGAGATGTTTAGGAAATGGCACGAAGTAAAGTTTGATTTAAACACTGGGCTTGTAAAAACGAGGTGGAAAAAGGTGACGGGAAGCATGGTTAGTCGGGACAGGTTGTAAAGCTTGGCTGCTGTTCCAAGTTCAACTTGCCGTGGAGTCTGTAGGACTTTTGAGTAGGGGAATGCCATGATCAGATAAATAAAATAATGGCCAGACCCCTGAGTGTTTTTAGGTGGGGATGCTGGTTTTATTTCTTTGCTGTACATTCTTGGAATGTTTTGGAAAGTTTTTGCCAATGTCCTGTTGGGTGGCATCGGGCGGTTATTTCTTTAAATGACTTGGTTCTGCCTCAGTGAAGGGTCTTTTTAAGAGGAGACCGTTCTCTGACATTCTGTTTTCTGTAACCGTTTTTGAAGAGGGATAAAGCGGAGCCAGACACTTGCAGAACGCTTCCAGCACAGGACAAGTGGTTTTCTGTGCTGCCGTCACAGTTTGACTGTGAGGCCATTCAGTACTCAGAACCCAGAAGATAACATGGCACGCTTATTTAATAGTCTTCTATTTGCGCTTCTATTTTGTTCAGTCATTAAACGGTGTTAGAATTGAGAATTAGGGCTCTCTTTCCGCGCCAAACGAAAACACAAGTGACTTGTTGACTGCAAGATTTACTCTCACAGATACTTCCAGAGTAATATGAAATCCTGGCCAAATAGCTGCAGAAAAAAAGCCTGTGGCATGTGCCCCAGCCTCTTTTCCTAAATGCAGGCTCCACGACGGCCTCGCCCTGCCCAGAAGGACATCATAAATCATTTATAATTTATGAGGAGCCTAGCCCTGTACTACACCCTGCTCGCGGCTGGTGTTTGTCCTCTACACACTATGGGGTCCCTTCTTCAGTGCATACAGAGACTTTTTCAGATGATCCATAGGGCAGAAAACTGAGAATTTTCCCTTTGACTGGTCCAGCCAAAGCGTTAAAGGGGGAGAAGACAGAAGACTCTTGTTCCTCCGAGTTTTGCCCTAAGCCTCACTTGCTTTCCCTAAATTAGAGGCTGGGAAGGGGCAGAAAACAAGACCATTATCATTATTAGCTGATTTTCTTTTATTCATTTATTCAACAAAACACTTTTTTTTTTTTTTTTAGTGCCAACAGCTAAGTCACCTTTGGGGACACTGGAGTAAAGCAAAACAGAATTTCGGTTTTCATGGAGATGACCCTTAGTACATGTTATGAGGTGATGACATGTTTTGCAGGCAAAGAAGATGGGGAAGGTTGCGCAGGGGAGTGAGCCATTCTCCATCAGGTGTGCAGGGAGGGTTTCTGATGAGGTGACCTGTGAGCAGAGGCTGGTAGCTCGTGCTGGAGTGAGCCAAGTACACGTACAGGAAAATGGCCTGGAAAGGACAGAGAGCCCTGAGCCAGTGAAGTGCCTTAGGTGAGAAGCCATAGGGCACTGAGGGGCTGGAGCTGGGGGAGCCAGGAGGGCGTGCTTAGCAGACAGGCAGGTGGGAGATGGGACAGCCTAACATTAGGGCGTGTTAGAGTTGAGGTAGTAGTCCAGGTGAGATGGACAGCTGTTGGAAGTTTCTGGAAGATTACTAAGACTTATACTAAGGAGTCAGGAAAATGGGCCCACTGCTCCCCTTACTTCCTAGAGCAAAGTTCATATGTCTCTTGTCATCAGGATTGAACTGTCCAAACCTTAATTCACTCGGTGCAGACAGTGAAACAGAAATTGTAGTTTTGCTTGGCTTCCGTGCAAAAGTCACTCATGCCTTTCCAGTTGAGGTAAGTGGAGTACTCCTGAGCCATTTATTTACTCAACTGGTGACAAGACTTTTCACAGAGATTTAACTATTGTAAGACATCCAGGGATCAGTTGTTCTTTTCTGGCCATATTTTGGTTCTGCTGTGGCTGCGGCAGAGGCCCCCAGCCTTATTAGGTTGTTGCCCGGGCTGGTGTGGGCTTCAGAGTCAAAGAGCAGCTGGTGGGGTCATTGGGATCAGATGTTAGGAAGCTTTGGTAACTCGCTTTGCTCTCCTGAACACACAGAGCTGACTCCTGCCATTTTCTACTCACCGGTGGCTTGCCGTAGGCTTGGGTTTGATAAATGTGCCTCAGTTACAGGCAGTGCGATTGTGACCCTTTCTGAGGAATACCTTCCCCCAAATGAGGGTGATCAATAACCAAAGTGGATCATGCCATGAAGCCAGTGTCCTCCCTCTGGATGTTTTGAAACAGACGCTCCAGCATGTCTCGAGAATGTTCCGAATTGACACCTGCTTTGCACAGCGCGTTGGACTAGAATGACCTCTCAGATTCCTTCCAATGCAAAAGCCCTCTGAGCCCATGAAAAAGTGTCCAGTGAATGTGCTCGGCAAACATACAGACACTATATAAACACAAGGCAAATATTTTAAAAGGTGAAGAATGAGATACTTGTCCTTCTGTGAGAGCGGTGGTTGGAATTTTGTGCCCAGCAACATACCTTCCATGCTCAGTCGCCTGCAGTTTGTTCTCATTGGCCCCGTGCACAGGTATCTGCATTATGTGTTGAAAATGCACTCAGCCCAAGACCAAACAAATAGCCAGCGGCATTTTCCTATCAGGGCCTGTTTATAGGAGGTAGAGCAGAAGAACAAAGCTGTTGGTTTTGATTCTTGGCAGGAAGCCGATGCTGCTGCTTCAAAGCTCCGGAGTTTACAAGGAAGAAAGAAGAGGAATTTTTAGTTTACAAAGAAGAAAGAGGAGGAATTTTTAGCTGAGATTAAGTTAGACTTAAAGCAACAGAAGACTCAAACTAAAATTAAAGAATCCTTTGTGGGGCGGCACCTGTGGCTCAAAAGGGTAGGGTGCTGGCCTCATATGCCAGAGGTGGTGGATTCAAACCCAGCCCCAGATGGAAAAAAAAAAAAAAAAAAAAGAATCCTTTGAGATCCATAATGGAAAGGCAGAGCTAAAACAGGGCAGGGGGTGGGGTGGGAGGTGGGGATATATTCTCAGGGCTCTCTGATGATTTATTTAGTGCACAAGTAAAAGTGTTTAAAGGTACCTAAATCAGAGATTACAGAGTGGCCTTGATTAATGATATAGGATCACACCACATTTGAGGCAGACTAATTGTCCTTAGTGATCACTGAATCTTGTCCCTTATTTTATAGACAATGGATGAGAGGCCCAGGAAGTTGAAGTGACTGCCCAAAGTCACCCAACTAGTTGTAGGAGTTCTGGGACTAGAATCTGGGACTCTTTACAACCATTTTGTGTCTTAGAAAGCTTTTCAGAAGAGCAAACAATCAAATGTTCTGTTTCATATGAGCAAAGCGTACCTGAAGATGGAAAGGCAGCCACCATGTTTGCGTTGCGAATTGGAAGTTCATTCAGTTTGCCAGAATGTGGCCTGATCCCTTGGGACCAGCCACACTTGCTCTGACAGTTGCCACCTCCATCCCCAGGCGTAGGGCTGAACAACTATGACTCTCTGGGCCTGTCCCCAAGAATAGAGGCCAGGACAACTGTTGCAAGAGGTCTAGTGTCCTACTGTCCCCCCACTCCCCCGCCCCCAGCACCCTGTCAAGCATTAACGAGTTTGTACAGTCCTTGGGAGGCAACAGTGGTCACAGTCCTTCTAAACCACCTGCAGGATCCCAGCAGTGTTCCGCCTGTCATTGTGAGTGTTGTTATTTGGCTTCCTGTGCTAATAAGGGTTCTCTCCTCTTTAGCAAGAGTCTGAACAAATTGAAACTATTTTTAAATAACCACACTCTTTTTCTACATAAAAGAACTCCTCGCCCCCATGCGAAGTTAACTTTGCCCATTGAAATCACTAACCTTTCAGTGAGCTGCTGTTACTTGTTCTGGAAGGGGCAGGAGAGAGGTGGGTGAGTCATCGAACGGAAGGGAGGAGAAGTTTCTGTGCATGTCTCCATGAAAAACCATAAGATGTTTGTTGTCATTCTTTGGACCTTTCATTCAGCCATTTGCTCATTCATTTTCTTGTTTGCTTATATTCTGATTCTGTCTAAAAAATGTTTGAGAAAACTTAAAGCGCATATATAGTATACACGAAATACAAATCAAGTTCATTCGTAGAGAAGGAGAAAACAGAGATTCCACCTGTGAATTGTCATATGAAATCTGTGTTAATGTCAAGTTTTACTTTTTTTTTTTTTAACAACCAGGGTTTAAAAAGGAATGCACAATTCCTAGTTATAAGAAAGGGGAAAAAAAAAACAACCAATTTCTTCAAGAGAGACTATGTATTGCTGTTTGGGGCTCTTGCCACTAGTAAACACTTTTCTAAGACTTTCATGCCCTTGTTACCCAACTGACATCCAAGGCACATCCAATTTCTTCTCCATCAGTGTCCTTGCTCAAGCCACCTGCATTACTGTTCTTAGTGTTATCACCAGCTTCCTTCATAGGTGTCAGGGCACAGCTTGGGGTAGTGACTTTAGTTTGGGTTTAATTTAGTTGAAATGGGGTTGTCTAGAGTAGTGCCAGGATTTTCAGATTATAAGGCCAGGAGTAGGATCTTACGAGGGTTGGAAATCTGCCCACTCTTCACCTTGACCAGCGCACCTTTCCTGCTCTGCATGGCGCCCTAGACTCCTTACCTGGCCCTTTGCTGTGTCAAGGCACTTTTTGAACAGAGAATTCCGAGGGAATAGAATTCTGCAGAACATAATTTGGGAAATGTTGACTTAAAGGATTAGTAGATGACAAGCCCACATGTTAGTTTTACATCCTTTCCTGGCCCCTGAGAGTAAGAAATGGAGCTGGTGGTTGCATAGACATGTAGGGTTCATGAACTGTACAAGGTAACATACACATGAAAGGTTAATACTGGCCGGGCGTGGTGGTTCACGCCTGTAATCCCAGCACTCTGGGAGGCCGAGGCAGGTGGATTGTCTGAGCTCAGGAGTTCAAGACCAGTCTGAGCAAGAGTGAGACCCCGTCTCTACTAAAAAATAAGAAAACCTAACCAATGGTGGGTGCCTGTAGTCCCAGCTACTTGGGAAGCTGAGGCAAGGGGATACCTTGAACCCAAGAATTTGAGGTTGCCGTGAGCTATGAAGCCATGGCACTCTACCCAGGGTGACAAAGTCAGACTCTGTCTCAAAAAAAAAAAAAATTAATTAAATAAAAGACAAATACCACTGAGGTCTCACTCCTACCTCTAAGACCCCTTCTGAAGTTCTACCAGGAACTTAGGTTTCTTCCAGAAGAGGGAAGAATCAGTGTTTGAGATTGTCAACTCTTTATATGCTTATGAAAACTATCGATTCTTAACTTCTTTCCCCACCCTTCTAAGATGGGTTTGCAGGTGGATATAGCGGAACCCTCTTGAATTTGACATGTCATGTAAGCAGACATATGCTCAACATACATTGCGTACCCATAGAGTCCTGTATTTTAGAATGCATCCTTGCCAAAGAAAGAAATTTCAAAGTGAGAAATGACATATGGTTGCTATGGAAGGGTTTGTCTGGATTCCTGGGCAAAGATCACCACTGGGAAGAGTGGGGACAGTGGCTGGGCTTGATCACAGGCTGGAGACACTTGTCCTTGTCCCAGCTATGTCAGTTCAACTCCAATTATATTTGAATAGGCAACTGGAAAAAAAAAAAAAGAACACCTGGGGTTTGAGCCCCCCTGTGAACAGAATGAATGTGCTCAATTCTGCTTAGAATGTATTTCATGATTATTTTAAGCCATGACTCGATTCTTAACTTGTGCTTGTTCTTTTTAAAAGTATTAGAAAGGAAGATATCCACCAGACAAAGTAGAGAGGAGCTGATAAGAAGGGGAGTTCTTAAGGAGTTGCCTGATCAAGGTGAGGAAATTCGTCATACATTTCCAATAATTTGATCCTTCCTTCTTTGGTCTTTCTTTCATTTTCTTTTGAAATTTAAAAGGATCGTGGTCTCTGTCAGATAAAGTGGTGAGTAGGTTAATGGACTTCAAGAACCTTGTTTTCATTCCCCAGGCCTTTGTGGGCTGCAGGGAATCTGAGGTGTTACAGAAGAGAAATCCAGGGGCTCTTCTGGTGAATCTGTCACCCTGTGTCACTTATCTAAACCCCAGACATTACAAAGACACATCTGTGGCTAGTGATACAGATGGGGACACAGACGCTCCTGTGACTCCTTCTCTTCTCTGGTCTTGCTTTTCAATCTTTCTACTTGCATCAGACTCAATTGCTTGAATAAATGCCAAGTTTTAGCTAGATTCATGCTGTATTTGTTTCTTAAGACTCCCAGCAAAAGAAGAGAAGAGAGATGGCAAACTTGGCTCAAATGTGCAATCAATAAGGCCAAATGGGCAAAATAATCTGCTTTCTGCATTCTCACGAATCATTTTTCCAATACTGTTCTCTTTTCATTTCTCTGAATCTAGTTCCTCTCACCTTTTAACGACAATGATCATTCACAAGTTCCTTTTCCTACTCTAATCTTTTTTCCTTTTTTCTCTATCCTCCAGTGAGGAATCCTGATTAGAAAAGATAAGGAATAGTTAGAAACCAAGATTGTCCCCCCCCCAAAGAAAATACCAACATTGGTTATTTTTCCGAATAAATAATACTGAATGATTTTTATGGCTCCCACTGCTATGAAAACCAGAGGCCATTGGGTTGCAGCACTGTTGATGTGTCTCGTGCCTCCCCCCTCCAGACATTTACTGGGATCAAGTGTTAGTATTACTTTTATGGGAACAAATAAAATACTGTTAATTTGGAAATGAAAGAAGAGTACCTCTCTTTCTGATAGATGTTCCTTGCAAAGAACTTAATGTTTGGGCACATTTACTATTTATAAATCAAAATGACGCACTTTTTCCAGCATCTGAATAATTTCAGAGTGGAGCTGAGAAATGAGTTAGCATTTTATTCCAGCTTCAAAGAAAAGAGGAAATTCTAGAGTGAATAACATCGTTTTTCTTGAACCCTCATAATCTTAGGCATGACCTTCAGTCTCTGACCTGTCAAACTTTGCTCATTCTAGTTTACAAATTTTGTCTTTTCTAATTTTTTTTTACCTTGAAGTTCTTTGTTTCCTGTCTGGGACTTTCAAAAAAAAAAAATGCATGGCCATAACTTTTTGAAACTTAAAAATAGGCTTGCAGTATCAAAATTCATTTCCTGTCTAATCTCTCTGGAAATAGTAGGAAAATTACATACCTGCCGAACACAGAACACTGACCCATCAGTTTTACGGAGTGGGCCGATGCATTTGTTTGGCTTCTTTTATTTGGAAATATTTTAAAGAAAGAAAAAGGTGGGAAGATTTGCTCTTGAAACTATTAGTAGGTTCAAAGGTAGAGATTAAAGACCCACTTTTTTTCCTAATTAAAATTTGTAGGTAGTAAAAGAGTTTACTTTTTCTAAAGTCAAGTAGCAAATGGTCAATATAAAGAAATGTATGGCTTGGTTTTTATTCTGCGTAATCTGTTAAATTATTTGCACTCTGGACTACAATTTCTTGGGAGGACATTATTTCTCGGAAATCAGACTCTCTTTGACATTCTTATTTAACTTCTGGAGTTGAGCCTTAAAAGTTTCTAAAACTTAAAGAAAAAAAGATGATTTTTAACCTAAACATAATACAGTAGGCTTTATGTTCAAGAAGTCATAAAATACTGAGTTTTACTTAGCACCATTTGTGCAGTTGCTACACTGAACTGTATAAATCACCTAACAGTTGAATGTTCCTGGGGACACCTGTTATAAATGGAGTCCTTCTCCTTTTCAACTGAGGGCTAGAGAAAACAGTTTTCCGTCACTTTCCCAAAGATGACTATCTTGAAAATTTCGGTCTGGGAGACTGGAAGCTGCTGGGGGTGACAGCCTTCTCCCTCTGCCAATGAGATTCATTCTTTGCCTTGATTTTTCCCTCCATGCCTCTGCTCTTGACAGTGCCCGTCAAGCCCTTTATTCAGTAACACAGACAGACTTGAAGTCTCTCCAGCTACCCTGGATTTGACTCATCCCATCATGGCCCACACCTCCACACCCAGCTTTTATTATTACTCCTTTTAGAGTCTCTTTTTCACACGAAGACATACCGTCAATCTAAAAGTCCAGCGATTTGTCTTACCTCCTGAGCAGTCCATGGTCTGGTCCAAAGTTCCTTTTCACCTGTGCCTCTTTCCTTCCTCATTTTCCCTTCACTTTCACATGACAGGGAGGTGCTTTTGCCTTTTCCTCCTGCCCCATACATTCAACCTAATGAGTTACTCGCCTTTCAGGGGTATGTGCTTTTCTGTACATATCGGGTCCTCCTTTAACTATATCCCCAGTACACCTGTTTACCAGAAAGAGCTCAATCCCTTCAAACACTTACACTCCCAATTTAACGACTCGTTTCTGACTGTGCTTTCTTTCTCATTTTACTTTAAGCTTGCAGCTCTTCCCTGAGTTTTTTCTTTCCTTTGCATACAAACCAATCTTGTGAGTCGTGTTGGCCTGGCCCCACCTGTCATCTAGCTCAGCATCTTTTCTTCTATTTTACTGACCTACGTACACTATAGCTAAAATTTAACTTATTTTACTTCTAAAACCACTTTCTGAGTGCACGATACGGGAAAACCTTTTCCATACACACACCAACTAGTTAATCATTTCAGTTCTCCTCTGTTTTATTCTTGAATTCCATATTTATCACAAGCATGTCTCTTTTCTCTACAGTTGTTCTCATAATGCACTAGCTTTATTTCATGCCTCCAAGTAAGTATCTTTCCTCATTGTTGACTATTTTTCTCTGTAATATTACCTAGTTGCTTCTTGGGTCACAACTATGTAATTTTCTCTCCGGCTATTTTGTCCTAAATTTTATTAAAAATCAGTTATTTAATTTACTAAATAACTTTAATAGCAGCAGAGTGTTTTTGGAATATACTAAATAATTTTGTAATGTAAAAATGGTTGAAATAGAATTAAACTGTAATTCACATGACCTTGACATGTTTTTATTACCAACTAAAGTCAAAGAAAACAAACATAAATTTATATCTGAGTTAAATTTGAGGAATTTTATATAAATAAGTGATTTTTTAAATTTTGTTTGGTATTTTCCATTCTTTCTTTACTTTTCTTTTATCTGGATGTGCTATGCCCTCCCTTCCCTTATTTATAGCTAATTTTCATGGGATCCAATAGTAGGAATTAAGAATCTTTTGGGTTCTTTTTGGTTTGAGATATATCCTTTAAAAGCATAGTACCTTAATTTTATTGAAATAGTTAGGATTCACTTCCTATGGCATTGCCTAAATTATTGTCTATTTAAAGTTAAGTAAAGTTAAGGGGGTTTTGTTGTTGTTATTTGTTTGAAAAAGAGTCTTGCTTTGCCCCCTACATAGAGTGCAGTGATGTGATTCTAGCTCACTGGAATCTCAATCTCCTGGACTCAAGTGTTCCTCCTCCTTCTGCCTCCCATGTAGCTGAGACTTCAGGTGTGAGCCATCACACCCAGCTAATTTTTCGCTATTTTTGATAGAGGTAGAGTTTCACTCTTGTACGGGCTGGTCTCAAACTCCTGACCTCAAAGAATCCTCCCAGAGTGCTGGAATTATAGGCATGAGCCACTGTGCCCAGCCTATTTTAGTTTTACATAGGACTCAGATTATAGGTTATTGGGAGTTTAAGCAAAAATTGCTCTTTCATTCAAACCGTGACATAATTCCATGATATGTATTTTACTTATAAAAATGTCATACCTCTTTACGTCAAGAACGTGAATAGGTTTTATTGCTGAGTCATAGCAGTTCAACCATATTTAATGAAAGTTTGGGAAATGGTCTCTGTTTTATAATGATTGTCAAAATAAGATTAATTAATCAAAAATTTCATAGAAACATCTCTAGTCATGCATCTCTTCAAGTTTGCAAAGTCAAAACTTGAATTAATTTATCATTCTTTTACAATGGTAGCAACGCCTTTTAATCTTTCCAGATATGAATGAAGTAGGATTAATCTTTTCAAGTATCAGTGAATTGGAAGTTTCTGTAAAATCTCTTTCACTTTAGGAACGCCAAGGAATTATAAAAGTTTGAGGGGGTTAAAGTTGCTATTTGTGTTTTAGATAATTATTCAAGATTTCAGCTCAGTGCCGGTAGCTCAGTGTTTAGAGTGCCAGCTACATACACCAGGGCTGGCAGGTTCGAACCCAGCCTGGGTCTGCTAAACAACAATGACAATGACGACAAAACAATAGTTGGGTGCTGTAGCAGGTGCCTGTAGACCCAGTGACTTGGGAGGCTGAGGCAAGAGAATCACTTAAGCCCAAAAGTTTGAGGTTGCCATGAGCTGTGATGCCATAGCACTCTACTGAGGGTGACAGAGTAAGACTCTGTCTCCAAAAAAAAAAAAAAAGAACAAAAATTATTCAAGATTTTGTTTTCAACTTACTTTTAAAAATTCCTCTGTGATTACCTTTTTCTGTGTTTTTTTTCCCTCTACCTTCTTTAAATTATTATTAGGCCAACATAAAGAATTTTTGATCTCTTATTCTCATTATATCATAATCTGTTATTATGATTATATCTATTATTCTCTTTATATTTTAATCTTTCCATAAATAAGAAAACAAAAATAAAATTAGCCTTGCTACAGTCTTCTCCTTGAATCTTATATATTTAATATACTCTGGAAGAAATTTTCATATTCTCCCACCTATTGTTTGTATATGTAATTACATTTCATGTTATTTGTGTATTTGTACTCACCTTGTGTTTTTGGTGCTTGTTAAAAATGTTTGTTTCATTTTCCAGATTATTCCTTTTACCATTCCATTTCTGAATGAGAAACACCTAAGTGTTGACTTCAGCCAACCCTAAGCTCTGGAACAGAGGGACTCTTCTGCCCGGGGATATTGTGTAATTAGGATAATCGTTCTCCTCTCTTGAACTGGCACACAGATATTCCTTCCTAGCCGCTTTCTGCCAACACCAAGGAGTTTCTAGCTCTTTTGTCTGAGTACATTATTTGGTGACACAGTGAAGGATGTTTCCCAGCGACTGAAACATGAAACCAAATCCTACAATCCTAGTAACTGGCAAGTTTGTTTTTAGTCATGAAGTTAGACATCTAGGTGTCTCTTTCCCCTTTTAGATGGAGATGTAACAGTTAACTTTGAAAATTCAAACGGGCACATGATACCCATCGGAGAGGAATCTACCCAAGAGGAAAATGTAGTAAAGTCTGAAGAAGGTAATGGCTCTGTATCTGAAAAAACACCACCTCTGGAGGAAAAGGCAGAAGATAAGAAAGGTAAAATAAAGAGACACCCGTATTATTGACTTCAATACAGCTCCATGTCTAGAACTAGGTCTTAGACTCCAAATAGGGACTCTAAATCCAGCAGAGTCTGCAGAGAGAAGGTTTATAACAACCAAGAAGAAAGAAATGATAACTAGTGAAGGGAAACGGGATGATTCCCTCAGGAAGATGCGCCTGTGTTTTAAACCCATTACTGGATGTTTTTATTATTAAAGTGGGTGAACTAAAGGTAATAATCTTGAAGGGGTAGTCTGTTTAATCATTAGAGATGTTCAAGAATATTATTCTTTTTTATGAGCTTTTTGTCGAGGTCTTTTGAAAAAGTGAAAAATCTGAGCATCTTTCTCTGCTGGTTACAACTGGCCCCGTGGGCAGCTCAGCGTGGAGGAATATCAAATCCCCCATCGCTTTTTCAGCCTGGCACTTACTCTCCAGCCAGCAGTAGGAAGTTGGCAGGTGGCATCCACACTCCCGATGCTGTAGTTTCTAGACATTTCTGAGAGACACTCAGGAATAATTGCCAGAGACTCCAGGGACTTTGGTCGCTCTGCTGGTTGATTGCCACAGCCTCTCCTCTGAGAGATTTGCCTGTATAATTGGAAATTTCAAAATGTGCCAGAGGCAATTATGTGATTCCCCAAAGGCTTCTTTAGAGACCTTGGTATCTAGAGTGAATACGCCTGTGGTAGCTTCAGAGACCTGCAAAATACACAGATTCCTGGCCATGGATGGCTTCAATCTCCATACCACAGCTGTACTGTGCAGGAACCTTGGGGCCTCAAATTCCCCAAACCTGAACTAAAACTCCCATCGGGAAAGACTTTGTTGGGAGATCTTAGCTGGCTCCATGCAGCATTGAAAGGAATCCTCGGGAAGTGGATTATTTCCTGTTTCATAATGTCTGCCCCTGAGTTGGGTGGCCAAATTTTGTCAGACCTAGTTTGAGTTCTGTAGGCATTTGAGAACACTTAGGAACTTCTCCTCCTCTGTTCTTCACCCAAACTCTCCAAAAACAAGGAGAACAAAAGCACATTTGATGGCCTTATTGAACACTCAGCTGTAACTTAAAATTGTCTTCTCTGGAGGTCTATAACCACTTATTGTTTGGATATAAATGATCCTTTCAAGGTTTTAGGGGCCAGGTGTCATGGTGGCTTACACCTGTTCTCCCAGCTACTCTGGGAGGCTGAGGCAGGAGGATCACTTGAGCCCAAGGGTTTAAAGGTGCAGTGAGCTATAACGATGCCACTGCATGTTTTCCTGGGCAACAGAGTGAGACATCCCATCTCAAATAAATAAATAAGTAAATAAATAAATAAATCTATTCATCTAATTCACTTACTCCTTTAGCCTGGCAGGAGAGAGGGGAAGCTTAGAAGCCTACTTGGAGCTTTACTTAGCCTTGCCCCATCAAAAAACTAATTAAGTTTATGAACACCAAATAGAGAAATTAACTACTTGTAATCTTAATATTCCTGGAACGTAAGGAGAAAATACACTTAAATGAATTTTAAAGGGATTTAGTTGAAGTTGTTTAATGTAAGTAGTGACTTTTTTTGTTGTTTGTCTGTCCTGTCTCACCAGATTATTCAATTTCAAATCCACCTGTGGTTTGTCCCTGGTACAGCCTTTTCACATTCAAGAATCACATCCTTTATTCTGTAACAATGCCATTTCTGGTGCTTGCCTGGTCCATGGAGGGGATCAGTCACTGGACTGGCCAGACCTCAAAGGAAGTGTTTCCCTTATCAACATAATAGAAAGTTGCTGACAGTTTTATGTGAATTCACCAGCAGGCTTTGATGTTCTAAAGAAAAGATGGCAGACCTTATAGGTTCATGAATGGTTGAGGTGTTTTTCTTTTCTTATTTTGTACTTAGACTTAGGACATTCAGTTCTTTCTGGTTAGATAAGTTTCAAGAGGACCTCTTGCTTGGCTAGGCAGAGATGACAGTGCTGGAAGGCCTGACCTGCCAGTAACAAGGCAGGACACCTCTCCTGTTGGGGGGACAGTGCGCACCCCAGAACCACCCTGATAATGAGGAGAAAAAATGGGTGCAAAGCTACTTCCTGAGACTAAAAAGAATATAACTCATAACCACTACTATGATGTATTTTGTTAAATAGGAAATTCCTTATGAAAAATTTATAAGTCAACAATTTATTCTTCTGGAAAGACCCATTGAATTCTAAAAATGTACCCAAGATTCACTTTTGCCTTTGTTCCTCTTCTGGTCTCCCTCCTCCCTCTTGTGAGCTCACTGTCATGCAAATCACCATCTAATGGTCTTAGTTCACCCTTTATTTTGGACAACAGTGCTTCCTTTCCACATTAAGGAACTTATTCCAGAACATTGCTTTAGCTATTATTTGGCTATATTTGCAAAACCATGTCACATGCCTTTAAAATCCTTGAGACTTATTATGTCTCTTTATAAGATAATAGCTCAGTGCTTTAATATTTGAAACATCAGGGTCAAAAAAAGCAAAACAAATGGTAGGTAAGGTCCTTCTCACGCGCTCTGAGGGTGGGTTCCACCCAGGACATGTGAGCGTTTCCCGAAGACGCCTGATTTAGTAGCCTCGTCGGCCAAATCCTGGAGACTTCTTCCCTAAGGTCACCTTCCTTCCTTCAGGGCACCTAGTCTCCCCTTATTGTTTCTCAGCAAGTGCCCTTCTATGTACAAAAGCAGAAAAGATGACTTGCTGTCTGTTAACTGTACCTTGGTATGAAGCAGGAGAAATCCCAACATTGTTTGATATTATTTGTATTAAGTTATTGTAAAAGGCTTTCAGTGAATTGACATACACATGATGAACACTTATAACAGTGAGGGTCTCCCATGGGTGAGACTCTACTGGGGGGCTAGGAAAGAAGGAGTGAATGTAACATGGCCTTTGTCTCAAGCAGATCATGGCCTATGAGAAGGCCAGAATACGAGCAGGCAACTGGAGTACAAGGTGCAAAGTCCTACGGAAGACCTGAGTGCAGAGAGCCAGGGAGCTTGCAGTGGGAACCACTGTTGATTCTCAGAGGAGGATATTTCAAGACTAAGACCTGAAAGAGTTAAGCAGGTGGTCAAGTGAAATAGAAGAGTGGGGCAGAAATGCATGCTAGGCAAGGTGAAGAAGGCATGCGGTTCCCAGCCTTGCTCTAAGTATTGGGGTTTTGGAGGGTTTTGTTTGTTTGCTTAGTTTTGTTATTTTTTTTTAAGATAAGAATCTCACTCTCTCACCATGGATAGAGTGCCATGGTGTCATAGCTCACAGCAACCTCAAAACTCTCTTGGGCTTGAGACTATAGGCATATGCCACTATGCCTGGCTACTTTTTCTATTTTTAGTAGAGACCGGGTCTCGCTCTTGCTCAGACGAGTCTCAAACTCCTGAGTCCAAGCAATTCCACCTTCTTTGGCTAAGATTATAGGTGTGAGCTACTGTGCCCAGCCTGCTCTAAGTATTGTAGTACTCAACCCTGTAAGTGGCAGAAAGAGCCATGCCTGGAAGGGAACAGCTTGTCTTCCAGACCACATTGCTGTGGAGCATGGACTCCTCGTCCTGCAGAATGCGTAGGCAGCCCTTTCTCAACCTCCTCTGGAAATAATACTCCTATACAGCATCGATTTATATCCTGCATTCAGATCTTATGGTAATAGTAAAAAATAACAACTTGACTTAATTCATTACCTTCCAGATAGACGTGAAGAGTGTTTTCTACTGATTCGGGTGTCAATAACTAATAGCCAGTCAGTTACAGTCATTGAACCGACATAGCGTTTAGAGCAGCGGTTCTCAACCTGTGGGTTGCAACCCACAGGAACTATATTAAAGGGTCGCGGCATTAGGAAGGTTGAGAACCCCTGGTTTAGAGCATTGTGTTCAATGGGATATAAAATTTCAGACAAAAGGAGCCTATAATTGAGTCAGAAAAACATGCAATTTGCACACTCACAAGCACCCTCACACACAACGTAGGAATCACCAGAGTGACAAACAAAGATAGGAAGGTAGAGCTGGAAGCATGAGGAAGAGTGGGTCGTCTTTCCAAGGAGTCAGGAGCAAGTTCATGGGCAGTGTGTGCATTTTCTCCCTAGTAAGGATAGTCATTCCCACCTGCCCCAGAGCCAGCCATCTCCTCCTTCCCAAGGCCAGGAGTTGGATACTTTCCTTGGTCTATAGCTTTACAATTTAAGACCTTAGGGAGAAAGAAAAAATACCTCTCAGTGGTAGACCAAGACAAGGGACGTGCAGGGCTGACAGCATAAGAGAGAGGGGAGATCTCCAGCAAAGCAGGTCACTGTGGCTCTCACCGTGGACACCATGGGGCTTGGTCTCCACACATCTTGGTACTATGCTAGGGGCTAAAATGACAAGGATTATATTTTTAAAACTTGAAGAATAAATTCAGCCCATGTCTAAGTCAATGTCTATTAGTAGATTTTACGTTAAAAGAAAACATTTTAGGTGTATATCCACTTGCATCATTCTCAAGGCTGACTGACCTTTGTAATTACCTAGCCTAGTTTAGACCAGCCAGGTTTGGAGGGCCATGACTATACTGCAGTAATAAGCAGTTTAGTTGAAGAGGCAAGGCCTATCAACAGAAAGGCAAAAATGCAACAGACTTTCTGATAAATGTTGAAAACGTGGTTCACACAGTAAGGCCGAATTCAGTTTTAGAGGAGGTAGAGATCAATTTGGACTACAGCGACTTGGGTGGGGAGCAGTAGGGCTGGGGAGAAGAAAGTCTTGAGGAGAAAAGATGAACTTTTTATTGATTACCTAGAGTAACTTAATTTGTTATGGTGTTTATATATGTGTGGATTGATCGGGGTGTGATTTTTAAAAAAGGTCCATATTTCACACTCACTAAGAAACAATATAATATGAATCATTAAAAAATGGGAAACAGTCTAACAGCCAAACCCTTTCTTGGTCCTTCATTATTGGGAGGACAGACCAAGGGATGGTTTAGTCTTGTCCTAACACCGTCCTGTGGTTTTCATTGTGCCCCATTTTTAAAGAACTGCCGCTCAGTTCTTTGGACCAGAGTGTATTTGAGTTCATTTTCATGCCAGTCAGTCATATTATTAGGAAAAATATAATAAGAATATACGAATGAACCTTCAGCAGCTCCACGTTCTTTCAGTAACCGGGGACTGATACTCTTTTTCTGCCACTTATGCAAAATCTTGTGACAGGCTTCTGTTCTCAGCTGTGAGTTTTTATATGAATTTTTACTTTGTCAATGGTTTTCCCCAAATTATTATTTTTTGCCTTGTAAGACAAAGTCAGGTTTTTTTGAGTTCTGCATCCTCTGCACTGTCACACTCAGTGTGACAAGCGTGGAGAAGGGCAGGGGAAGTGATTGTAGAACAGGACGCTGCCAATGGCCTGAGGGAGCTTGAGAACATTTTCATAGTAGAAAGTGGTTCGTTCTTCAGCACTCTGTACCTCATGTAAAAGATTCTCCAGAGTTTTCCTTATCTTAGAACGGAATCGATTTTTGACCACAATTAAGACTGAACACAAATCTTTTCTGATTGATCAGGCTCGAGTTCTGGAAAATAACAGTCCGGTGGTTGCTGAGGCGGCCAGTCCTCACCCCATGGCCGTGGGCATGATATGGGCCTCTGCCACCCTCCAGGGGCCTCCAGCTTTGGTAAATAGTCTAAATTTAGCCACTAAAGCTCACATCTTCATCCCACAACCACAGATTTGAGGCTGGAGCAAGGTCCCCTGACCTGGGGCCTTTTACGCTCATCCTTAACACAACTTCCTCGATGTAGGTTGATTAACCAGGTCTTAGCAAAGCAGTGATGAAGGCACCTGCAGAGCACACCCTAGCCTGTCTTTCAGCCTTTGTTTGTGCCCCACACTTTGCGCTTTCTCATGCAGAGCCCCTTGTGGGCTCCCCAGGGCCCAGCAGCTGTGCTTTGTGTCACCATTGTCACGTGTCTTGTTCCTGGTTTTTGTATGGTGTGTGTCTGTATCAGTCTGCCTCTGTTCACTTTCTCATTTGTAGAGAACACTGAAAACCACTCTGAAACACCGGCAGTTCCTGCTCTACCTCCTTCAGCTCCTCCTAAGCCTAAGCCCAAACCTAAACCCCAAAAAACACCTGTGCCTCCAAAAGGGGCCACGACTGGGGCCAGCCACAAAGGTGATGAAGTGCCTCCCATTAAAAAAAATACCAAGGCTCCTGGTAAGCAGGCCCCCGTCCCTCCACCCAAGCCAACAAGCCGAAACACAACTCGAGAGGCTGGTGAGTATGCCCCAGCACCCCGGGGACTCAGTCTAGGGTGCTTGGCTCTGGGTGGCGGGGCTCATTGTTCTTTCCAGGTGTTGTAATCTTTTGGGGTCTTAGTACAGAGCACCACTGCATTCAGTTTTGACACAAAGAAGGCCCGGAAGGTTCCTTTGTTGCTGTCTAACAAAGGAAAGCCAACCAGTGATTAGTTCACCACATTAGTTTTTGGTTGAATATGCCTTTATTATCTTAGTATCCACTGTCTTCATATAAGACCAAAGGGTACAGGGGGAGTGTGTCTAATGAATGATAATGATCATTTAGACATTCACTGCCCTTCTGCCTATTTGAGTTTATGAATAGCTTTTTAGCTTGGGGTTTCTTTCAAAATATCTTAGGTTTGGATAAAGACACATCTTTGACATATCTGCTGAATATTAGTATGTTAAATTTTCAGCAACCATAGTCCTCTCCCTTCTGATAAATGGCAAGGGTTCATATCACTTGGTTCAGCTCCACCCTGCTACTTTCTGCCGCAGTCAGAGCTATTTCAGTGGCCTTGAAAGGTATGTGGCTGGTTCCCCACCAGCCTCTGGAGACTTCAGTGTGTTATAAGACAAAACATCTAGAGTGGTGTGGTTACAAGCCGCTATTAGAGATCACCAGCAGCTGCTTGACTGATCTGCAGTTACTTCATACAATATGTATCCAGCCTTCCTTTCCAATCACAGATGCTTAGAGCAAAGTGGAACTGCCATTCTTCTAGTAAAGGGGACTAAAGATGCTTACCCTGTCATCTAGCTTTTAAAAGGACATTACGCAAAGCCCACAAGCTCAGTGCCTTTCCCCACTGTCATGTGCATAAGAATTCTCCTGTGCAAATCTTACTTTCCTTAAAATCAGCAGCAGCTTTCTAGCAGTTGACAACCAGGATTTGGCTTGGTGTTGATGTCTTTGCCCTCATATTTTATACCCACAATGCTTACATTCAGAGTGATTTAGTTGACAGTATCCACGTATAACAGATCTCGGGATGCAAATAGATGTCCCTCTCCCTGTGTTCGTCTCTCCTACCTTTGAACTTCAGTGTCCAGGTCTCTTCTAATAAGCTCTAAAATGAAATGTTTCGGAGTGATGCGCCTGCAATGCCCATGGGCCGTCTCCTCCGGGAGCAGCTGTCCTCACTCATCAGCGTCCGTGCTGCCTAGCACTCCCTGGGAGCAATGTTGAAGTGAGGCAGGCACTAGGCTGCTTCTTAAAGAGAGCCCCCAACCCTCACTCTGTCGCTGGGGATTAAGGTCTCGTCTCGCACACACTTCCCCACTTCTTCATTCCCCGCATGGAATCAGCTCACCATGGACTTGGCTTGGACTCTCTTTACTTCCCTCAGAAGAAAGCTGATGATGCATGCAAGGGCACGGGACAGTTTTCACGAGAGACTTTGAGTTATTTCCAGATATTTTACTCGAAGATTTATTCATAGACTCATGATATTCCTAAGAGAAGTACAGTAATTTTAGTCTTTGTATCATAAGAGGGCCAGCAGGCTCTTGGTGTAAATAAGAATGTGGCTATTCCAGGGACTGTCACAGAGAAACAGAGGTTACATTGAAGTAGACCAACAAGCCCATCCTAGAAGGCCAAGGATCTTTTGATCAAATATTACTAATACTCCTTCAGAATCCTACCGGTGATCCACGTGTAATCGTTTACAACTTTCTACCTGCTGACTTTGTTTGATTTGAATAATGTTGATCTTTTGGAAAAGTTAGTTCAAATGCAGCTCTTGATTTTTAGTCCAATGGTTTATATTCTTAAAACAGCTATCGGTTATGGTTCTTTCTTTATTATTAAGTTAGCATAAGTCCCCAGACAACCAGATATCAGTTTAAAACATTCCACTGCTCTGCCAGGAAGAAAGGTTAAATCTTCCTTATTTAATCTCTCTCCTTGTTACCCACTACTAACAACTGAAGTACTTAATTGGGGAGAGGTGACATTTTCTCTCTATTTTTAAATCATAGCCCTAATTCAAAGTAATTTATCCAACATGGCTGATTGCAACAAAGCCCTGTCATTTTAGAGGATCCTGAAGAAAAAGAAAAGGATCCATAACATGGCTTGAATTTGTACTCCAAAGAGTGGGAAAAAATATCTTTTTTCCTTAAGCGAGGTTTAAGGAAAAAAGGAAGAATCTTCTATTCAAAAAGGAAGAATTTTCTTTTAAAAATTATTAGAAGTAGGCAGCGCCTGTGGCTCAAAGGAATAGGGGCTGGCTCCATATACCAAAGGTAGTGGGTTCTAACTCAGCCCCGGCCCAAAAACTGAAAAAAAAAAAAAATTATTAGAAGTGTTACGTGGAAGCAATTCTGTTTCACTTACCTAAGAAAATACACTTAATCTTAGCCAAAAGGCCGAGAAGCCATAACCCACCTAAGAAAATAATTGAGTGTGTTTAGGCATCAAATCCTTAGCATCTTTTATATGAAAAGTAAATTTAGAATGGACGCAGCTTCAAGGAGTGTGCTGAATGAGTTTGACTTCTAAGCAAGGGAAAGTTGTCAACTAGAATGACATATTAACAGATCCAGATTGGGGAAAGGGGAATTCTAGTCATTATGTACATCTAAATTAGTAAAGACTCTAAGCCATAGGGACTTCTTTTAAGTCTGCGTCCTATGGCTGAATGAGATGGGCTTTTTTACTATATTAGAATTAATGAAGTTTTACATCTCATTGTCTTTGTCTCCTAACCCTCTCTGAATTGACTTCAATAAAGTTATCGCTTAAGGTAAGTTACAACAGCATCTGTATGTGTTGTGGGCTGGCTCCACCCTATGAACAAGGTATTTCCTGATAGTTCCTGATAGTTCTGAGAACGGTAGCTCTTCTCATAGAAAACAAGGAATAAACAACATTATAAAAGAAGCGATTGGGAGAAATTTATAGATCATAATGGTCCTGGAACAAAGGAGTATTCTCAGTAGTTTAAATGTATACCCTAAGATTACATACAGAAAAAGGTAATGAGCCTTTGTTTTTCCTGTAAATGGTTTGGTTGAAGGTGGCGAATATACCAGGATGATCCTTTGAGGCGGGTCCTCTTGGAACAGAAACCTGAGGAAGAGTCCATTGCAGACATGGGTCAGAAGACCTTAGCATGATATTCTTTCCCTTCAAATTATTTAGGTGTTGCCCTTTTGTAAAAAAGGAATATTTTTTCTGCCTTCCGATATTTTCAAGGGCTCCTGTCTTTCCTAGGTGCCATGTTTTCCCTGTGTCCCAGATGGCCAGGCCAGCATGCCCAGCTTGTCCAGAACTGTGGAAACCACTGGTTTGGAATTTGCCCCTTTTTTTCTTTTCCAAATGGAGTCTTGCTCTGTTGCCTAGGCTAGTGTGCAGTGGCATGATTTTGGCTCAGTGTGGTCTCGAACTACTGTGCTCAGGTCATCTGCCTGCCTCAGCTTCACTAGTAGTTGGGACTACCAGTGCATGCCACCGTGCCCAGCTAATTTTTTTTTTCTATAGAGACAAGGTGTCCACTGTGCTGTCTAGGCTGGTCTTCAACCCATGGTTTCTCCCTCCTTGGCCTCCCAAAGTACTGCAGTTATGGGCATGAGTCACAGCACCAGCCTGAGGTTTGCTTTTTTAGCAGTAGGGTGAATGAATGTGCTTTTGACCCAGAAAGGGGCTGGTGATATATACTCCAGGCTCTTCAGAGTGTGGCCCACCACTCTATTCCCAGAGAGACATCAGAGAATGTGTATAATTTATGATGAGCCCAGTTCTGTGCTACACCCAGGTAGCTGCTGGTGCCTGTTCTTTATGATATCCCTTTTTTAGAGCATACAACGGGGCTTTTTCAGGTGGCAGGTAGGACAAGGAGCTGAGGGTTTTCCCTTTCACTGGCCCAGTTAAAGACTAGAGAAGGGAGAAGACAGAGGGCTCAGAGTCTTACCATAAACGTCACTTGCTCCCTCGAAGACTGGGAGCAGAAAACAAAACCATTGTCAATATCAGCCCATTTTCTCTCATTCATTTGTTCAACAAATTTTAAAGGGGATATTTTAAATGTCATTGACCATTACTCGTTAGTTACTTTAAAAAAAAAAAAACAACATAGTATTCTTCGATTTTTAATTCAAAATCTCTTTGTCGTAGCTGGTTCCTCTCATTCAAAAAAACCATCCGGGTCCAAAGCATCAGCCTCACCATCTACGTCATCCACTTCATCTCGTCCCAAAGCTTCAAAGGAGACGGCTCCTAGCAAAACGGGGACAGTGGGGACCACAAAGGGCAAGAAAAAAACTGGCAAGCAGCCAGCAACTTACCACCTGTCCTCAGATGCAGCCACTTCGGGCACATCTGACCTCCCAGGAGAGCCTTCGGACACCGGAGTGGAGAGTCTCAATCCCGAGCAGACTGTCGCTGGGGCTGAGGAGCAGGCTGCGCGCAAATCCAAGTCTGCAGTCCCTCCACCCCCGGTGGCTCCAGCACCTTCACCCCCCGCCCCTCCTCTCGCTCTCAAGGATCAGTGTGTTATTGCCTCAGACCCTCCAGTCGTCCTGGTCAGCGTTGGAGCTGACCTGCCCATCTCTGCCTTAGACCCAAGTCAACTTCTTTGGGCTGAAGAGCCGACGAACAGAACCACTTTCCACTCAGGCCCTGGCTTAAGTGATAGCAGAGAAAATGCAAAATGGTGAGTCGGGTATCTGAGTACTAACAGTTAACTAATGTATTCTGTTGGCGTGGAAAGAACCTAGTTCGCTCTCTTTTATGATTTAACCTGCTGACTGTTAGGCAAGCACACCTGTAACCTGGACAGTGGCATTTCAGGGCCCTACCGTGGGAATGCCTCAGGCTGCTGGAGGAACAACACAGCACCAATTCACAGCTGCAATTTTCAGCTACTGTGAGAACCCCCTCAGCACTACTCAGAGGTCCTTGTTTTTGTCCCTGGAGAGCTCCTTTCTGCTTCCTCACAGTGCTTATTTTATTTATTTATTTATTTATTTGCAGTTTTTGGCCAGGTCCAGGTTTGAACCCACCACCTCCGGCATATGGGGCCAGCACCCTACTCCTTTGAGCCACAAGCACCGCCCACAGTGGTTATTTTAAATCTTTACCATTTGGGTCCACATTACCCACTGCTGCCCACCTCATTTCAACAAGTTACTTAGCCTTCTCTTTCTCCAAGAGCATAAAGGCCATCAGGAGAGAACTTTCAAATCCTAACTCCTTTCTCTTCAACCAGAATGACCCCCTTTCTTGTCCCTTTAATTCCCCGCCCAGCTCAACTATTACCTCCTCTGTGAAGCCTTTGAGTGCTTCTAGACGGAATGGGTTATTGTGTCCCTTATACTCAGACAACCTCTTTTTTCCTGCCTCTGGGACAGAGTAGCCAACATGTCTTGTGGGGACATGTCTGTGTCCCTGGCAGCGTGTTCAGAGTCTGGTATGGTGTAGGCAGTCAAAAGATGCACACCAAATTGTTGAATGAAAATGAAAAAGTGAGCTATGGTGGTTATAGGAAAGTCAGCCTACTTCAGCATGGCAGAAGCTGTGTTGAAGATGAGATGACCTTGGTACTAGATTTTATAAACAGAGCAGGATGGAAGATAGATGATGGTAGTCAGGCATCATTTCCTTTAAGAAGGTGACTAAACAAAATGGGCCAAGGAACTTGATGTTGCCCCACCATCACCCAGTTTCCCAGGCCAGAAACTGGGATTCATTTTAGGGTCCTCATTCTCCTTAATTCCTTGCATCATAAAGTCCTATAAATAAATTTTCTATTTGTCAGTAATTCAGAGATGTTAACCCTCCTTTCTACAGGTATGAAGGGAAGTCTGCCACAATATAGTAGATGCAGTTACAAGTTCTGTCAAGAGAGGGCTTGGAGTTCTTGATTCCAGACTCTTCTCTCTTACATCATAGAGTAAAACCTGTATTCACTCTTCAAATCCTTTAAAAGGTTCTTTTGCAAAATAAATCTGTCATGTTATACTTTAAAAATAATTATTCTATTAATTAGAGGCGTTTTGGTCAAGAGACTAAAACATCAACTTTATTTAGTTGCTGATGATAATCTTCATTCATTGAAGACTTAATTAGCATTGAAAACTAAGCACTGTATGTGTATTATCATTTAATTTACAGATGTCTTGCCTGAAGTAGCCCCAATTCATTAGATAAGAAAATTGCACTTAGAGACCTAAATAGTTTGCCCAAGATTGCCCACACAGCAGTGGCAAAGCTAGAGTGCAAAGTCCATTGCTATACTCTGAAGAATTTTGTAAGTTTTTCAGAGCAATTGCTCCTACCTCTAATCCTTTTCTATTATTTGCTTGTTTTCTTTGTTTTTATTTTTATCATTTTGAGCACCAAACTTTGAAGGAAAGCCAAGGTGAGATACATAAATGTCAAACTACAAATTAGTTTACTTGTTTAACATTTTAATAAAAGATATGGGAAAAGAAGGCATTGAAATGAATCATCTGTCTTGGTCCCTTTTGTGCTGCTGTAACAGAATACCTGAGCCTGGGCAATTTATAACAGAAATGCATTGGCTGGTGTTCTGGAGGCTGAGAAGTCCAAGATCAAAGTGCTTGCATTTGACAAGGACCTTCTTGCCATGTCATCATTTGGTGGAAAGAAAGGCAAAGGGGACACAAGAGTGAAATTTACTCATGAGGGCGGAGCCCCCATGACCCCAACACCTCCTATTAGGCCCTCCCTCCCAACCCTGTCATACTGGGAATTAATTCTTCAACATACCAGTCCTGGGGGATAGTCTCAAACCACAGCAATGTCTTTGATACTTCACAGCACATAGAAAATGTTTTCATTGAATCATCCTATTTTCCAGCACTGCCCTCACTTCCAGCATTTAGAAAGGAACCGTCATTCTATCAGCAGATACCTATGTATTTTTTGCATTTTCTGTGCTGGCCAATCTACTAAGAAGCAAAGATACAAAAGTGAGCAAGAAAGGGTAGTTGAAAGTACTTTTTACTACAATACTGTCCAACACTTCGAGGAAGTATAAATGTTTAAGATAATGTGTAAATTTTGGAAATGGATTGACTATATTGGGTTTATTGGTTAATAAGACTAAAGAATAGGGTACAATATAAAATGCTTCCAAGCACCACACTGCATGTCAGGGGCTGAATATCTGTCACGAGCCCCAGTGTGTGAAGAATTGTCAGAGAGACGAGATAAGTACCTTTTCTCCATTTCTGCTGGGACTATAATCAGAGAGAGAGAGTGAGCACACTCAGGATCTCACTAGACATTGATGATCTTTATGTGCGATTTTCCTGTTGGTCAGGGTAGCTCTAAGGCTTTCCTAGAAGAGATCATAGAGATTTTCATCTCTGTATCTTCTTCAAAATTAAAAATTTAAATTGCAGTTCATTCTCCAGGCGTGGTTTGTGTTTGCTCTTGAATTAATGAACCTGGAGTAAGTAGTCTCCCAAATTTCCTCCCAGACCCTTTCTTTTTTCAAGTGGATATTTGAATTAGAATTTCTGGCTCTTAGTCACTTGCTTTACTTAGAACTCTCCCTGAGTTATGTTTGGTCAACTAATGTATGAAAATCTTGTCATCTTATGAAGAGACTTCTGTTTGGAACACAAATATGAGACCTTTAAATGAAGCAAATGGCTGTGTATAAAAATACCCACCTCTGTTTCCTTACTGCAGGCTACTATTTGTAGCTTCCTTTCATTGGCAACTTCATCAGTGACACATATGTCTGGTACCACGTATCATGGAAGTGTGTCTTCTGAAACTAAGACACCCTTTTGGAGGCCATATCTAAAAGTGACCTGACCTTGTTCAGTTTATTTCCAAACAAACATTTACAGAATACACCACGTTGTACATTGTGCCCAGGAACTCTAGGGGAAATAATTAGAGCTAAGTCGCGAGTTGATTGTAGATTTGGAGTATATTTAATGTTAAGTCTAAATCACAATATTAACATAATTTATATATTAAGGATAAAATGAAATATAATATGACATTTAATATGTAGACTGAGAGTCTTCAGTGGGTTCTAGACTGGATTTGCTATGCTAGCAGGGCAGCTCACCAATGGCTTTCCTCAGTTCCATGAACTATAAATTGTCTGCCTTCCATAGACTGTAGAAGAATAACTAGTAAGTTATAAACATGCGCTGAAGTCTTTGAAAATTGCAAGCAATTATAAAATAGTGAGATTAAAATAATAATATCATAATAAATTGGAAAACAGTGATACAAAAAAATAAAGGGCTCCACTCTCACGTAGCTCTTGCTCTGCCATCCAGAATGTATCATTAATTGGCATATCCTTTAAACATGCTGTGGTCACCTCTAAGGGCAGACTGTTCAAGCAAGAATGGCTTCCAGGGGCAATCAAGTAAAAATCCCGACTGTGGAAAAGTTTCCCATAAAAATAGCTCTTCCCTTATGTAAGAGGGGACTTCACACTGTATAAAACAGTATGGTGATTCCTCACTAAATTAAATACAGAATTACTATGTGATACGCAATTCCACTTCTGTGTATCTAGCCAAAAGAATTGAAAGCGGGGTCTTGAATTTTTATACCAGGGCTCATACCACTGTGTGTCTGCAGTAGCCAAAAGGTGGAAACAACCCCAATGTGCCTTGACTGTGAATAGATAAATAAAATGCGGCATTCACGTGCAGTAGACTATCACTCGGCCTTCAAACGGAAGGAAATTCTGACACCTGCTCCCACATCAATGAACCTGGGAGACATTATGCCAAGTGGAGTCAAATGCAAAAGGACAAACATTGTGTAATTTTACTTATCTGAGGGACTTAGTCAAATTCATAGAGGCAGAAAGTAGAATGGTGATTGCTGGATGGGGTTCAAGGTTATGGGAATTTACTGTTTAATGGGTACAGAGTTTCCACTTGGGAAGGTGTGAAAGTCCTGGAGATGGAAGAACTGTTAAATGGGTAAAGTGGTAAATTTTATGTTATGTATATCTTACACAATAAAAAATGAAATTTCATATTTTTCCCCTTGAGTGCAAGAATTTCATCTGTTGGATTTTTCTAGTAAATGACAGGGAATTTTGAGAGTGCTTAGGCATGTAACTACACAGTAGAATTTTAAATACCCCCTATGCTGATAAAGTTACCTGTGTTCATTATTCAAATAAGTGTTTTATTTATTTTGTTCATTAATGAGAACAGCAGGTGCATGCCGTGTGCTCTGTAATCTTTGTCTTCCAGAAGTGTGACATCCAAATTTGAATACTTCCATTTATATCAGAAAGCAGGCTGGGGGATCCATTGAATCTTAAAATGAAGACTATGTTGTTTTTGCTACCATATGCTTTTTCTGTAAAGTACTATTTTTTAGTCTAGTCTTTGAAATTTTGGCAATCTTTGCATGTTTATAGTAACTCTCTAAAGCAGACTCTTACCAAGTTAAATAATAAAAAAAGTATTCCATCCTTCCACTTCTCTTCTAAAGAATTCATTTAACTTTCACACTTTCCATCTCATGTTGTTGCTGTAGTCTCACAAGAGAGTTTAACAGATGAAGAAGTGGAAACACAGGGAGGATAAATGATTTTTGACTGTTTATACATGCATTGGGGTGGAAATAGAATTAATTCATATATGT
>CAUYQV010145772.1:2500-15301 GCA_963574575.1 Galagoides demidoff | reverse complement strand
CCCAGGTGTGAGGGTGAGTTACCTTTTATAGGCTTTGTGTAAGCATATTATAGAAGAGAAAGGTGGCTGGTTAAGGGGGGTTACAACTCAGGTAGTCATAGATACAGCAATGGAACGATAATTAATACTGTTTCAGTTGATAATGGGTACATTTTATATCACAATGGTTATGGTTATACAACAGTAATTAATCAAGTCTCAGTGAGTTTTTTATTATTGTTTATTTACTGAGAACTTGGAGGTTTTGTGAAACTTGGGACTTTTTTCCTTATACCTGAAGCTTGTTCTTGGCAACTCTAGGAGGAAGAAGGGGGTCTGGGAACGTGTTCTCTGCCACCCTGGGGGGAGGAGGGACTTGCCTTGTTCCTGGAGTCGGCTCTGGGGGGGAGAAGGGAGGAGGAGGGAAATGGGCTGGAGAGGGTGGGGGGAACAGGTGAGGGCTGGGGAACAGGAGTGGGCAGGGGAAAAAGGGCTGGATTACAACAGTATCACAATATTTGTAAATTAAATGGGCCTCACAGTCCACACCTAATGAAGTCTTAAACAATTTTAGTACTGAAGTAACACATTAAAGTAAATAATTGTCTAAAATTCCTTTTGGGAATGAGCAATTGTGAATTTTGAACACAGACTCTTTGATGTTTCAGACCCTTCCAAGAAAATATATTTTGTTTCCTGCCTTATTAAAAAAAGAAATAAAATAAAAATTAAAAAAACAACAGTGAACCAAATATGTCTTAATGTGTACTTAAGTACAATTTTCCTTTACAGTAAAATAAATTAAGTATAAAAATAGCGAAAGATGCCTGTTAAATCGTATGATACCATTATATTTTGAAACACAACCTATTCATACGAAATAACAATTCTTAAAAATTCTTCAGTGTTTAATATCAGCAAAGTTAGGAGATTTATTTCTCATTATAAGATTTATTTCTCCTAAGGCGGGAAACACATGGCATTAGTTTGTGAGGGCTGCTATAACAAAGCCCCGTAGACTGGTGGCTGAAACAACAGAATTTTATTCCTTGAAGTTCTGAAGACGAGAAATCTAAGATTAAAGATTCAACAATACATGGTTGATACCAATAACAGATGTTCTGCTTTTCCTGCGGCCCGTGTCCCTGACTCGGGCTCTGGCTGCGTCCTCACACTCTCTCGTGGCAGGTACACCTGGTACATCTGTCCTCTGTGCCCAAATGTCTCCTTCCTACAAGGTCATCGGTGTGACTGGATTTGTGCCCTCCTGAACTGGCTTATTTTAAATTAATCACCTTTTGAAAACTCTAATCTCTAAATAGTCTGTCCTAGACCCCTCTTTGCCGCTCTAACAAAATACCTGAGATGGAATAATTCACCGCATTCTGATGTGTATAATGCATACTTTTTGCCCAAAGTTTTGCAGGAAAATAATGCACATTCTACATGGGGAGCCCTGCTCCTGAGCACCCCCACCCCCCACCCTGGCCTTCTGGGGCTGCAGTTTGAGGGATTCCAGGTGGGAGGATCCAGGGTCTGGCAGGAGGGTCAAGGTCAAGGTTCAGGCTCTGGCAGGGCAGGCCCGGCCACTGTGTGCAGAAGCCGAGGCCTGAGGTCCGGCCTTGGGGAGGCCCCAGGGACTGGGGGAGCAGCCTCAGGGGCTCCCACGCCGCCGGCCATGCAGGTGACCATCTCAGCCCTGGACCAGGCTGGAGGGACGGGCTCTGGGGACCGGGAGGGCACAGTCGCCGGGCACAAGTGCCGCATCAGCTGTCCCCAGGGTTGTGTTTTCCACCTGAAAGTCGTTTGCTTCTCAAGGGGATTTTTCCTCAAAGTCTGGGGCAAAGACAAGCGTGCGCGTTATTCCCTGCAAAGTATGCTGTGAAGCAGAGAACGGCGTTTTCTCACCAAGTCCAAGTTTTTGTTTTGTTTTTCATTTAAATCCTACCTGTGTACATTAATGTATTTATGGGCTACAATGTGCTACTTTTAAAATATGAAGTACAACAAACTGGTCAACAAAGCCTTCCCTGCACTTTCTTAATTACTGTGTTAAGACATTTCTACTCTACACTTCATAGATTTGACATGTACCCTGTAAAGCGCACCCCAAGTGTGTGTTTCCTACCAAAGTGGTCTCTGCTCCCAGGATGGGGCCGTGATACTGCGCCCCACAGCAAGAAGGGACCGTGTCTGCACGTGGAGAGAAAAGGCATGGCCCCTCTGTCAAGCCCTTTGTAAGGGCACCTCACCCCCTTGAGGAGGGAGGAGCTATCTTGGCCTAATTATCTCTTAATAAACACTACCTCTTAATGCTGTCACCCTGGAAACGTCTGAATTGGGGGCAACACACTGAAATCATAGCATAGTCGAATTCTGACATACTGCTAGTTAGGGCGTCAAAATATTAATTTTGGGAGAACCTCATTCAGTCCCTAATACAAATCAATTAAAATATAATTCCAAAGATGTTAAAGTCAGCATCTAATTTCTACCCAGTGAAATTCTGCATCTAAATACAAAATGGAGACGTTGACAAAAGCAAATTGCAAATTACTTTGTGCAGGAGAAGACAAATTCGAGTGAATTGAGTAAAGGATGGACTGGCCTTGTTTTCAATAGTACAGCTTCATTATTCTGAGCATGTAACACATTTATAATATTCGATTAAACAATTGAATTAATGTTAATTTCTTTCTCTTGTTGGATGTTAATGTCATGAATAGCAATGGTTTCAAAAATTACGAGGGAGGTATTTACAAGACACTGAACTGCTGGGGAATGATTCACTCTTCCTATTGGCAGTATTCTGTCTTATACCCCCATTGATGATATCAAAATAATTCATCATGATTAATGTTAGCATAATGAGCCAGCAGAAGCAACAGTAATTTGCCACTTATTATAAAGTGTTACTATTATCATTTAGGAATATTATTGCAATCTAGGGCTATAACTAGATTGCTCATAACTTGAATGAATTGTAATAAGATTTTGAAAGAATATGCATAAATTAAATAGTATGCATTTTCTATGTGATCAGGATACTTTCTTCCACTTATGCTAAACTTAATATTAATGATCGCTTTCAAGCTAACTGAAGCAAGTGATGACCTGTGTGCATGCTCAAAAGAGTCATCAATATGAACTAATCATCCTTAAAAATAACACCTTAGAGATGAGTTTATTTGCAAAAATTCATCAAACTACCATGTTTCCCTGAAAATAAGACCTACCCCAAAAATAAGCCCTAGGAGGATTTCTAGGTATTTGTTAAATATAAGCCCTACCCTCATAATAAGACCTACTAATGGGCGTGGCTATGCAGATTGATGGGCATGGCCTGAAGAGCAGTAAGGAAGACTGGAATACCTTTTATCTGCCACAGCTCCTTTCTCCCAGCCATTCCCACATGTGAGGGTGGTGTGGTAACCCTCATCACAGGCATCCTACTGTGCACCTGCGAATGGCTAGTGGAAAGGAGTTCACGCACCACTAGCGCCAGCCCCACCAACAAGGTCGGCTCCCCCTGTCAGGTTCCAGAAGAAGATGACTTAACTGTATTTGAGTAAATGTAGATTGTTGTATTATACTTAATAAAAATAAGACATCCCCTGAAAATAAGCCCTAGTGTGTCTTCTTGAGAAAAGTTAAATATAAGACAGTGTCTTATTTTGGGGGAAACACCGTACCTACTTTCATATCAGCTTATACACTACGCTTCCTCCTGGAACTCTGGTGCATAACTTACCAGAGGGTTTTGGTAGCAGATATGTTTGATAATTCATAGTCTCCCTAAATTTATACATTTCATAAAGTATATGACATACTCTAGTTAGTAAATTTGTTTTTTGCAATATCTGCAGTAGCAGGTCTGAAACTCTTTTATCTTTATATTAGTATAAATAAATGTTTAAATGTGTGGCAGATAATGAGAAATACATTTCTCACAGTTGGAGAAAGAAGTAATGAAAGAGGAGAGATTAGAATAATGTCTATGATATGGAATTAGAATCTGAAGAACCAGCAGGAAGTAACTGCATCTATCTTTAAATTTGCCTACATCTGTATTTATCTATATAAACTGTGCGTGTAATTTGATAGGCGCAGGAATCATTATGGATCTATGGGTATGCACAATTTTGTGTTTATATAGCTTAATTCACTAAAATGACCTAGGACCAATGTTACCCCAGTGGCCATGAGTACAACTAAGGCCTAGAGCGTGGTTTCTAAATACTATTCTTCAATGGAAAAAACTTGGCTTCTTTAGAGAGAGACTTGGTTCCAGATCTTTTGTAGTAGAAACACCTTTTGGGGCCAGAAACACAAAATCGTTCCACAAAGAAGGCGATTATTTCCAACACATAAAAAGACAACCTGTAGAAACTACTACAGGACAGGGTGGAAAAGACTTAGAATCAACAGAAGCAATGGTAGTATTAAATAATAACCTGTAGATTAAGATAAATATCTTTCAGTTTATACTTGCAAAAAAATGACAATTGAATAATAAATATGGAAGAGAATGAATGATTTTCTTTTGTACAAAGATGTAAAACAATAAACATAAAAAGTGAAGCAAACAAAATAGCCAGTAAGCAAATATCAGATAAAAAACTATTTCAGGGAATTTACACCAATGGATGTTATAATCAATGGGCAAAACTTGAAAATAACATATCTGCAGAGTCCCAAAGCAGCTGTCCTGAGGTGTTTCTTTAAATACAAAAGGAATGATAGTATCTTCTGAGTAGAGAAACTTAGCAGATAATACCTTCAAAAACTCATGGAGCTGGGTGGTGCCTATGGCTCAAAGGAGTAGGACGCCGGCCCCATGTGCTGGAGGTGGTGGGTTCAAACCCACTCAGCCCCAGCCAAAAACTGCAAAACAAAACCAAAACACAACTCATTGAACCTAGCATCACCTATAATAAATGTGTCAAAATGAACGTGTTTATATATATATACATATATATATATATATATATTTTTTTTCCTCAATGTTCATGGGTCAGATCACCACCTGATGTGGTGAGCCAAGCAGGATATACATCATATCTGTTGTATTACTGTTCAAAGCACTGAACTTCAATATAATCAGAAAATATCAGACAAATCCAAAATAACTTATTAATCCTCTTCAAAAATCTAAAGACCACGAGAGGAGAATGATTAGGGAACTATCCCAGGTAACACAAAATAGATTAGGACACGTAACAACTAAATACGATGTGGATTCTAAATTAGATCTTGAAACAGCAAAAAAATATTAGGGAAATACTAATGATAATTGTGCAAAGACTGTTAACTTACTTCATAGTATTAGTTCAATCTTAATATCCTTATTTTGATCATTGCACAGTAAGTATATTAGAGGAAGTTGGGTGAAAGGTAGAGGTAAATTCTCTGCACTATTTTTCTTTTCAAAATGATAGGGCTTTTAAAAATAGATACATAATTCTCAATGTTCATGTGTAGATGAGACTTAGTGTCCCAGGCTTTAACAATCTCTGTGGTCTTCAGAATATAGACGTTGAATGAGAGAAAGAAAAAAGAAAAAGTCTTTGCTGCTGGTCACCCATTGGATGGTGGTGTAGACGCTTGAGCTTTTGAAGAACTACTTTAATAAATCAGTGTAAGAGCTTGATAGTGGCATTGAATTTTTGTAAATGAACTCTCTGAATACTGGTTATATTTTGTTCAAAAGTATTTCAAAATACGTAACCACAGTATTCAGCAAATATAGCTCAAAGGACCATTCCGCTTCTGAGCTTTTAGTGAAAGGTAATTATTGACAGACATCTTTGGGAACAGGCAGACGTTCTTTTGATAAAAATACATTGATGGAGTTCATATTTCTAAATGGATAAATTTATATTCTGTGGTGGAACTGAATGAAATTGAAGAGGTCTATTATTTGCAGCATCCAAACTGAACAAAACAATGGCAGGCAAAACAGATTTATGAGATTTGTCTTATAGAAAGGAAAACTGAAGGAAGATACTTTGGATGGAGGCCAAAATTGAGTGTCTGTAAAAATAAATAATTAGATGAAAATATCCACACATTTAAATATTAAAATATTAGGAATAAATACATACATCTATATATCTATATATTTTTGACACAGTGTCTGGAACTCCTGAGCTCAGGTGATCCACCCAGCTCACCTCTCAGAGTGTTAAGATCATTTTAAGAGTTTTTAACTCCCTTTTTCACTAATAAAAGTGAAATCAGAATAAGAGTGACCTGGCTTCTATCTGCTTGGGCTCAAAGCAAAAATGTCCCTCCTGCTCCCACCCATTGTCTAGAAATAGTACTTTTCTGCACCTGAGTATCTGGGGCCTGGGAAGTGGGTGGGAAACCACATGTTTGCTGTGGTTCTGTCCTGTGCTGTGGACGATGAAGGAGGTTCCCGTCCTGCAGGTCATCCACTGTCTCTACACCAGCCTGTCAAGTTGCCAGTGATGTTTGTACGTGTCGCCACCCATGAGATTAGCACTGAAATTCATCCAGTGTTTAAGAGAAGGCTCCATAAATGTTTGCTGAATGGAGTAAACTTTAAATTTCTACATATGTGAGGTTTTGATGCAAAATTTTGATTTGTAATGATGTTTCAACAATGTACTCCGCTTGTCTCTGAGGGGGTTCTCCTGGAACGGTTATGCTCCCTAAATGTTGAATTCATTGAGACATAGCTGGGATTTTTTGATGTTAAACATTTATTTAAGAAATGCCTGAATAATCTGTCACAGGAAGGTGAGGAATCGGTGTATTTTTTGGTTTCTGCTCAACTAGATCCGAACCTTTTTTATTTTACGGGCACCTGAACACCTGGGAATCCCAGCAGATGAGATTTTTCTATTCTCACTATTTGGAAAGTTATTACCAATATATCTTTCATATTTTCTTTTTCTTCTTCCCATACACCTTTCATTGAAGTGACTTTTAAACTTCTGCATTTCTTTGAAATAGGTCATAGCAACATAGCTATGAGAAGTAGGAAAAAAGCTAAATAGACTTAATAAAATATAAAGGTTTTAAAATTCCATCACTTCATTTAAACGGACAGAGCACGAAAAAGGCAGCTATTTTGATTATAATTATGCTTGTGTTCATTATAATAAACCTGTACAAATGTGTCTAAAACCCCAAATCAAATCAACAGATATCTTGGGCCAGGTAGGACAGCTTTCCCCTTAACTGCTTCAAATGCAGTTTGTGAAAATATAATTTTTGTTTGTGAAAAAATGTCTCACAGTCTTCACAACCACTAAGGTACGACTATCACCCATGGTCAACCTAACAAAGGGACCTACAATGAGCCTCTGAGGGCATTATCCTTTTTCTAAGGGTTTATGAGTATGGAATATAAATAAAGCGAACAAAACCTTCCTACGTTCTTGTATTCTTACCTAGAGAATAGACCACATTACGTATGAAATCAGACAATTCCTCAGACGGTGTCAGAAACTAATAGGCAATAAGAGGATAAGAACAATTTACTTTAAAATTACATGAACCTTTGGTGGCACTGTGTAATATTTATTTCAGAGATGAGGAAACACCATAGATTGATTTTATTAGCTGGAGAGGAGGCAGGCGGGAAGCTGGCAAGCATGGAGGAAGGAAGTGGCTGTTTATGAGATCTGTTCATTGTGTTAGCCTTAATCTTCCTTCCTTCACCTAATTTTCCCAGCAATATTTTGAAGCTGCTGTTATTCAATATTTATTTCATGACAGTTAAGTTTGTAGTAAAATAATGATCTTTCCAAAAAAATTCAAGGCATCTCACGATCGAAATCAGGATGTAAATGGTGACCTCAATACTTTCTCAGCCAGCACCAGAGTTCCCAGGTCTTGTTTAATGATTTTATGGGCAAAATGGTGTCGAGAGCATGGCTTTGGGCAGTAGGGAGAGTTGGAAGCTCAAACCACAAACACGCAAAAAGAAAACAGAGGTTTTTTTTTTTAAAAAAAAGGAGGGCGGGTAATGGTTTGTGGGATCATGACAAAGTTAAGAAAAAAATCAAACTAAAAAAAAAAAAAGGAAATAAGTGAAAATTAAAAACAGAAGTTTTTTAAAACTAGGTTCTCCATGAGCTGAAAATCCAGGAACTCTTGAGAAGATGAAGAGCTTGGAGGAGTGAGAATTTTTAGAAGCAAAATGATCCAGCTTTCTGATCCTCACATCCTCAGTGAAGACTGATACACACTTGTTCCAGAGCGTCACTTTAGCTGCAGTGACAGTTTCGTGCAGCTTGACACAAGTCTGCATTTCAAAGCTGGAAGATGCAAGTCAAGCAGACACACTGATGAGAGGAGGGAAGCCTTGCACTCAGGGTGGCTTCTCAATTTCCTGGAAAACGGTCTTCCTCTCAATGCGCCTATACTGTAAGAGTCAGGAAAACTTTACAGTAACTCTCTCTGACTTGTTTTTAGCTGAGCACTAAAGAAATAACAAAGCGTGACTTAAGGCCAGGGCTGGTGGCTCACAGCTGTCATCCCAGCCCTCTGGGAGGTGGAGGTGGGTAAATTGCCTGAGCTCAGGAGTTCAAAACCAGCCTGAGCAAGAGCGAGACCCCATCTCTCTTGCTATTTGTCCAGCTAAACGGGAGTTTGAAGCAGGAGGATCACTTGAACTCAGGAGTTTGAGGTTTCTATGAGCCGTGATGCCACAACATTCTTCCAGGGGCAAAATACATACTTTACAGGGTTTCTTAGTGGAAGCTATGTCAACTTGTTTCCATAAACAGATATAACAAATTTGTAATTAGTACGATCTGTTTGGTTATATATACTCAGATGTTAATAGCCCACAAACAGAGATGATTCTCCAGTAAGCCAAACATTACCTAGATAGCACTGTGGACAATTTGAGATCCTTAGGGGAGAAAAACAAAATTCTATATATATATTGAGAGCCTCTGCTGCATAGTGGTTAAGACAACCGGATATAAATTCAGCAGACTACACTTCAAATCCTAGTTGTACCACCTCCTGACTGTGGGAACTGGGCAAATCTCTTAATTTCTCTGAGTCTTTGTTTTCCATTCTTCAAAACAGTGGTGTTAAATTACCATCTCTGCCTGATGAGCCACCACACAGCATGGAGATGAAAACGACCACCTCTTTGAGATGCTTACAGTTCTGTCCGAGAAGAGTTGGGCCTGGCACAAGGCGAGTGACTGTGGTGTCTGCCTCTGGCCTGTGCTCTGCTATTCAGCTGGATATTGAGCCTCCTGTCATCTGTCCTTCTTGGTTTGCTTGGCTTTTCATAGTTCAGTGGTGTCTGTGAAGTCACGCGTCTCCCCTGATGGCTCGTTTGAAAGAGGTTAAGTAGAAGCTTCCAGGCCATTTAAAGGTTACAATAAGAAACGCCAGCCCCCTGGTTCCCCTCCTTCCACTCCCTCCTAATTCTTCAATTAAAGATGTTTCAGGGGCTGACTAGATCCAAGACAGGACGGTGTGTTGCATGGCAGGTCTGAAAGGAGGCATTATTCAGGCTATTTTTAAGAAATTCAACATGCTACATAAGGTACCAATGCCTATCTCATGAGACACAGTGTCGTGAAGTTTCAAAGATGCATCAGTATCTGACACACTTTCGATGAATGGTGTCCCCTTCCTTAGCTTGGACAAAGGTACAATAAGTCCAAATGATCATAAATTCTCAAATAGTCAAATTTCAATTAGGACTGAAAAATAACATGATGTGGCAGAAGTTCTAGATCAAAATGAAAAGAAAATCAAAATGGCAGCATTCTGGTAATAAAACACATAAACTCACTGTAAAATTTTAAGGACTATTCTTTCACCATCATGAAAGAAAGTCATGGTCAACTCTAGTTGTTGTCCCAATCTCTCCAATAAGGCAGAGGTGTTGGGAGGTACTCAGGTTGAGCTACCCCAGAGGTTGTTGAAGGGGCAAGAGATAGAGTATGGCTGCAATGGACAAGATTTCCACTGGAGAAAACTCAGAACAATAAAAACCAAGCAACTGGAAAACCCAGCGTCCTTTGCACTAATCCAGTTTTAGTTTTTGTACAGAAAAACTCCCCATGCCGGTGTCCAGAAATTTAAAGATGTCGTCATGGAATGAGTTGTTCGGAGTTGTCTTGAATCAGGACTAGATACAGAAGCAGCGGTGATATGGAATCGTGATGGAGAAACCAATTGTTCTGAGGAACATTGGGCCTTCCCAGGTCCTTTTATCTGATTGAAGACACATTGCTTCCTCCTTTGTCTAGGCCAACAACCAAGTCTCATGCAGAGTTTGGGATGATTCATCTAAACCGAAATAAATATTTGGCGAAATGATAACCTTGGCTTTGAGCCTAGCCTATGTATTAATGTCAGAAAAACTGTTCCTTTCAGATTTGATTTGTTTTTGTGACCTCTTATTGACAATTTGTCAAAATGACATTGAGCCTAAGGAGCAAAAATATAACCTGAATGATGTGAACTCTTCCAACTCATCAAGGATCGAGATGGATGGAATGTTTATCTCTTGGTCTTTTTCTGGTAAATCTGGGTAGAGGAAGGCTATTTCAGGAGTGTGAGTCACACTCGTATTTATATCCACATCTATACTTTTACTTGCATCGACTTGCCACAGTCTTGGGGAAGCAAAGCATTATTTGTTTCCAGGTCGGTGCTAATGTACACGCCTAATGCACTAATAAATATTGCAAGCAAATCAATTGTACTTCTTAACAGTAAGGTGAACAGTGATGGCATTTCATGCAAGATCGTAGGCGATTGAGCGCTACACCTGAAAAGGGATGATTCTAACCCTGGCGTTTCATTATTTCTCGGGATTTGTGCATCTGCCTAATGTACGGTTAACGTAATGTGAGGTTATGAATCTTTTTTATAGTCTTTCTCTTTATTCTTAAAGTAACAAATCTCAAGTTGCAATTATAGCACCGAGAGCATTCACAGAATTCTTACTAGGAAGCCAAGCACTCAAATTTCCGTTCCTTCTGGGGGAAAAGTGTATAAATCCTACTTATTTTTCACTGGAATATACACTTCGTGTGACTAATGTCTGACGTGTCTTTGTTGTTCGTAAAAATCTCGGAATCCATCCCACTCAGCTCACTGTTTCTTCAAGGGAAGCATGGGGTTGGCATAACAAGAAAGACCAAACAATGGAAAGATTGGTTTGAGCTGTAAATGTAACATAATTGATCATCTCAGGACTCTCTGTGCCCACTGAGTTGTAGTCCCAGAATCAATTTAAAATGGCTCAGCACCTCACACGACCAAGGCTGTAAGGCAGCCAAAAAAGAATGGCTTCTCTGCAAAGATTTGGAAACATATGCTAAGGAACATTTTTCATTCTTTTGAAATCCAAGCGGTATGAAAAACTGTTCTTACTCAGAAAAATCCACTGAATGGCTTCCTCTATAAAATACACAAGGATTTCTCCCTGCGGGGCAGATTTGTTGACATTTAGGGCAACCTGTCAGTCTACGTGTGTAGATGTATGTAAAACTTCCAGGGATATAAAATGGAGAATGATAAATCCATTAGTGGTCCGCTCTCCCCTGGATGACTGGACAAGCACACATTTTTGTATTGTGTACTTCATCCTCAAGAGATGGTTCTCCACATTTGCCAGAAGGAGCTTTTTGAAGTAGAATTGTGACCACTTCTCTCCCCGACTTGATAACTTCAGTAGCGATCCACTGTTCAGAAACAACATCTTTCAAGGATGTCACCAGACTTCTAACCCCACCCGTGCCTCCTTCTCGGGCTAATTTCACACTCCCCCAGCAGAGCCTGGAGCCCGTCCTTCCCTTCTCCAGCAATATTCTCATCTACCACCCGCCCATCTTCCCTTAGAGGACCCTGACTTCTCCAGAAGAACTCTTTTGAATCTTTAGTTTTATCCCCAGGACTCCTTGTCTGGACAAAACTCTCCTATCTTAATTCCACAGAGTTATTTACTTTCCTGAGGTTGCTTACAAGAGTTAAAGATTTTATTCATTTGAACATATTCAATATGTCTTCCCTACTGGTCTACAGGCTTCATGAGAAGAGAGACCATGAGTACACTGGCATGTGTTTAGAATCTATCCAAGACTCAGGTCAGTGTACACTAAATGCCTAAGATATCTTTGTTGAATAAATATTCATGAATGCAGAGAGGTTGAACCTGGCTAAGATAGTTTTGTGCGATGTGAAGGAATAAACAGACAATACATTTTTTTTCTAACTAAGCCTTCTTAGAGACGTTGATAAAGGGACATTAATCAAGAGATCGCATCAACAATTTTTTTCAGCTAGAAGTATAGAATCTATATGAAATATTGAGATTGCCACAGTCATGATCGAGGAACAGGAGATATTTTGAGTGCCAAGATATGATACTGAATAAAATAATAATTAACGATATGGTTTAAAAATATTCCTTATGTTAGAGACTGTTAATTTTCCGTACTATCCATCCATCTCGTCTTCTCTTTTAGTTGAGAACGCCCCCTCCTACCTGAGTGTTAGATGGGCTGACGACTTATCAGCTGATGATATTTGAACCTCCCCTGGAGCTAGCCGAGACCATCAAATTAGTTTCCGCTGTCAATATTTGAACAGAAGTTCAGTGTGAAGCTGGAGTCTTACCTTGACTGGGATTTTGTTTTTTCCTGCCGTCCTTCTCTGCTAATGCACTGTCTGGTTATATCCCAATTATGCCTGTCCTAATTCCACGGATAAGGGAAAGGCCCCGGGTAAGGGGGAAGCCAAAAATTAGACGAACTTGGGTCCTTGAAGAACCTTCCAGAAAAGAACGGGCATGAAGCCTTGGATAGATCG